>CAJGYO010000604.1:0-187328 GCA_904845875.1 Miscanthus lutarioriparius | reverse complement strand
GACATCATGACCATCACCGGATGTGACTCAAAGTACTGGTGCAGCTTTCTCTTGGCGATGAGGACGGTGTATAGGAGCTTATGGATTTAGGGGTAGCGGGTCTTAGAATCAGATAGGACCTCACTAATGAAGTATATAGGGCACTGTACTTTGTGGGCATGCCCCTCTTCTTCTAGCTCCACTACCAGGGCGGCACTGACCACTTGCGCGGTGGCCGTAATGTAGAGCAGAAGGGGTTCTCTATCGGTCGAAGGAACTAGGATTGGGGCCTTCGTCAGAAGCTTCTTGACCGTGTAAAGTGCCTCCTGGGCCTCGGATGTCCATTCAAAGCGGTCGGCCTTCTTCAGAAGTCGATAAAGGGGGAGACCCCATTCGCCGAGGTTTGAGATGAAGCAGCCGAGCGCGGTGAGGCACCCTGTAACTCGTTGTACCCCCTTTATATTTTGAATCGGGCCCATCCTTGTGATGGCCGAGATCTTCTCTGGGTTGGCCTCGATGCCACGCTCGAAGATGATGAAACCAAGTAGCATACCCCTCAGGACCCCAAAAACGCACTTCTTAGGGTTGAGCTTAATGCCATTTGCTCAGAGTTTTGTGAAGGTCTGCTTAAGGTCGGCTATGACCTGGTTAGCCCGTTTGGACTTGACCATGATGTCATCCACGTAGGCCTCAACGGTCCTCCTAATGAGGTCCTCAAAACACTTGAGCATACAACGTTGGTACATAGCCCTAGTGTTCTTTAGACCGAACGGCATTGTGACGTAGCAGAACGATCCGAATAGGGTGATGAAAGATGTCGTAAGCTGGTCAGACTCTTTCATCATGATTTGATGGTACCCGGAGTACGCATCAAGGAAGCAAAGGGTTTTGCACCCTAAGATCGAGTCGACTACTTGGTCTATGTGCGGCAAAGAAAATGGATCCTTCGGGCACGCTTTGTTGAGATCCGTGTAGTCAACACACATCCTCCATTTCCCACTCTTTTTTCGTACAAGAACGGGATTGGCTAACCACTCGGGGTGGTACACTTCCTTGATGAACTCGACCATCAAAAGCTTCACGATCTCTTTGTCGATGGCCCTACGTTTCCCCTCATCGAAGCGACGCAGGCGTTGCTTTATCGGCTTGGAGCATGGCTAGATCTTTAAGGCATGCTCGGTGACTTCCCTCGGAATGGTCGGCATGTTTGAGGGTTTCCACGTAAAGATGTCTTTGTTGGTGCTTTCCTATTTGGAGGAAAGCATGGGGCCAATTTGTACCACTTTGCCCTCAGGGTTGCTGGGGTCTATGAGGACCTCCTTGGTGCCTTCCACTGGCTCAAAAGACCTGGCCGACCCCTGGTGGTCGGGTGATTCTTCGGCGACCCCCTGCCTGATGGCCGCAAGCTCCTCGGAGGCGACGATTGCCGCAGCGTGATCGCAACATTCGACCTCACACTTGTAGGCGCACTGAAATGAGGTGCCGACGATGATGACCCCGCCTGGGCCTGACATCTTCAGCTTTAGGTAGGTGTAGTTGAGGACGGACATGAACTTCACGTAGCATGGATGTCCCAGGATGGCATGGTAGGTTCCATGGAACCCAACCACCTCGAAGGTGAGGGTCTCCATCCTATAATTGGATGGATTTCCAAAGGTGACTGGTAGATCGATCTGCCTAAGTGGCATGGCCTGCTTTCCAGGCATGATGCCGTGGAAAGGCGCTCTGGTCGGTCGGATGTGGGATCGACCGATGCCCATGGCGTTGAGCGTCTCAGTGTACATGCTGTTGAGGCCACTGCCTCCATCCATCAGTACCTTAGAGAGCCACTTTGTGCCGATGATCGGGTCGACCACGAGCGGATACATCCCTAGTTGTGGGACGCTCTCCAGGTGGTCGGTCCGATCAAAGGTTATGGCGACTCTAACCATCGGAGGAAGGTTGGCGCAGCCGGCTCGGCCGTATAGACCTCGTGGCGCATGAGCTTCTGGCAACGCTTGGAGTCATAGGCCGCCGACCCTCTGAAGATCATGAAGCAGCCATCCGGCGTCGAAAAGCCATCGTCTGTCCCCTCGGCGTCATCCACGGTCGGCTTGGGTCCTTCCCATGCTCCCCCCTATTGAAGCCTCTAGACAAGAACCGCTTCATGAGGCCGCGGTCCTTGTATAGATGTTTGATGGGGAAGGAATGGTTCGGGCATGGCCCTTTGAGCAGCTTCTCGAAGTGGTCCGGAGTACCCTCCGCGGGCTTCCGACCCCCTTGCGGTCAGCAGCGACCACGAGCGAGCCCTCGCGCCATTGCTTGTTCTTTTTCTTGATGGGATGGTTGGAGGCGCCTTCGCCGGTGTCCTCGTCCTGTTTCGCCTTGCCTAGGCGGTCGAAGATCACTCCGACCGCCTCCTCACCCGAGGCATGGCTGGTGGTGATGTCGAGGAGCTCCTTGGTGGTTCACGGGCCATTACGTCCCAGCTTGTGAACTAGGGACTCATAGGTGGTCCCAGATGGAAAAGCTCCTATAACGTCGGCGTTGGCGACGTTAGGCAGCTGATTGCACTGCCTAGAGAGGCCCAATTTTCTACAATTTTACCCTTTTTGAAGAAAATTTATGTTTGGCTCCCTGGGAGACTTAAACTCATCTTTGGACCCTGAGGTCGGCACCAGGACTCATGGCGCCGAGGTAACATGTCTTAGCGCCACAGATCTTGGCTCCGAGGTGCCTCGCCGAGCACAGCATGGTATCCTAGGTGGCGTTCACGTGTCCGGTACCTCGGTGCCAGGATACATGGCATCGAGCTTGGCTCCACAGATCTTGGCGCCGAGCTCGGTGCCACAGATCTTGACGCTGGCCTGGCATGGACCCCCGTGATGGGATGGGTGCGGGAGACACGGCCGCGAGGCGGACTGTGGACTGCGGCGTGCGGCTACTGCATGTGCCCCCTCGCGCCTGTGTGCGGCTTGTGTGGTGTGGAGCGGCATGTAGGCGTGTCCGCGGATGGGACTTGACGTTGGGGCTGTGGCGAGCCCAGCAGACGCGACGGCTGGCAAGGCTCTTTATTCAGGTCGGCCACGAGGGCAGCCCTGTCTGTCCCAATCACATCTCCTCCATCTCGTCACCGAATGAGATTTTGCAGTTTTTTCTCAAAATTCAAATGCCTAGTATACTCCTGTACCGGTACTGCTACGGAATTCAGATGGAGGGAATATAAAAAAAGATCATTAAAATTCACATGCCTAGCCTTACCGCTACCGTGTTTTCCCCCTGTTTGCCATGAAGAACTGCATTCCCTCGAAAAACACCAATCAAGTCAAAGTTTTCTAAATTTAATTAAATATATATTTTGAACACATTTTTAGGGCGAAATTTGTTAATTTGGAACAGATCATGTTAAAAATTTGTGTTGAATAGGTTGCATATGATTTTTTTTTTCCAAAAGACGTGCATTAAAAAATAACCGAACTAATCGTAAAAAAAAATTGGTAGTATGGACTCCAGACCGAACTAGTGACCGAAAAAATTGATGTCGTTGGCTTCGGTCTCGGTTACTTGGTTTGGTCTTCGGTCAATTATGCCTAAGCCTATTCGTCAGCATTTTTTCTAGATGACAGTCATTTAAGATGTTAAAAAGTCAAAAGCGTCGTCTGTTCTGGGACGGAGGGAGCATGTTTTCCTATATAGTTCGCAATATGTATAATACCATTGTACCTTCTACACTTGAATCTTTTGATGGCTATAATACAAATACACGATCTCACTACAGTTTGCCTCCCGCTCTCACGGAGTACCGCCGTCCCTCCCACCAAAAGAGTCATTTTTTCTTCTTAAAAAGCAACTAGTACTCCGACTTGTCACATCGGTAGGCAGGCCTATAAAGTACTTGTAGTACTAGTAGTATAGGACTATCTGTATACTATTATTACTAGAAAATATAAAAATGGAATAGAAATCGAAATTGAGTATACTACTAGTATTCCGTATTGTGGTATGTGGCCCTGTGGTGGCTGTGGACTAGTGGTTGCGTGATTGCATCTGGAGGTGGAGGGAGATGTGAACGGTGCATGCCGCAGCGTGGGGCAGGCGGAGGAACCAAGACGCGTCCGCGTCTGCCTCCCGCGACGACGTGTGAGTGTGACTCGACGCGTCCTATGCTCCTGTTCCTGCAGGCTGCTTACCCCACAAACCCAGCCAAGCGTCCCGAGGGGGCGCATGCAGCAGCCGCACGCCGCAGTCCGCAGTCCGCCTCGCGGCCGTGTCTCCCGCACCTATCCCGTCGCGTGGGTACGTGTTAGGTCGGTGTCAAGATTTGTGGCGCTGACCTAGACGCTATGTATCCTGGCATTGAGGTATCGGACACGTGAACGCCACCTAGGATGCCATGCTATGCTCGGCCATGCACCTCGAAACCAAGATCTGTGGCGCCGAGATATGTTAGCTCGGCACCATGAGTGCTAGCGCCGACCCTAGGGTCCAAAGATGAGTTTAAGTCTTTCAGGGGGCCAAACGTAAATTTTCTTAAAAAAGGGGTCAAATTGTAAAAAATTGGGCGGCAGAAGCACCGGATGTTCCCACAAAGGGTTTCTTCGGCCTTCTGTCAGCCGTTCTTGAGATCCTATGGGTTCCTAGAACGCTTGTATGTGCCCTAAAAGTTCCCCACGAAAATCTTTTTCAGGTCCGCCCAACTTTGGATTTTGTTGGGCAGAAGGTGTTCCAACCATGTTCATGTCGATTCGGTCTGGAACAATGGAAGGTTGCGGATAATGAAATCATCATTATCCGCTCCACCAGCTTGGCAGGAAAGCCGATAATTCTCGAGCCACAGTCCGGGGTTCGTTTCCCCAGAGTATTTCGAGATGTGTGGCAGAACTGCCTAATCTAATGTCTCCCAAGAGTGCTCGTCTTTCATTAGACATTAAGCACTCGAAGGAGGACGCTAAATTACTCGGTTCCGTCGGGCACACCCCAAGGGTGAACCAAAAAATCCATATTTTTCTATCAGGATCACAAATGAGAGAATAAAGCTTACATCATTGTTAACCATTTCTTACATCACTTTACATGTACATCAGAGTATAACATTTATTATTATAACAGCGGACTGCAATCATATTATCAGAGTTATGAATAATTTAATGTAACAGCGAAATATAAACATGTGATCAGAATTACAGCGAAAATAATTTTCTATTCATGGCATGGTGAAACATTGATATGTAAACTATGACAACAGATTATAAAAATTTCCTTTATAAAACATTTGGTGAGAGTTATAAATAAAAAACTATGGTCGCAGCATAAAGAAAATCCTCTCTGAGCCCACCAGGAGGAATCCACACACAAAGGTCAGCTCTAGCCTCCACCTGTCACCTGCAATAGGGGGAATAAAACCCTGAGTACACAATTGTACTCAGCAAGAGTTACCCGACAGGAGAAAAGAACAAACTCTAAGAATATACAAGGCTATCTAGCTTGTGGGTTTATTGCATCTGCAGGAGCATTACTAAAAGTGCGTCCTTATATTCAATTTTTATTAGCAGTGCATTAGTTCATTAACTATCCATTCTATATAAGCACATATGCTACTTTCAAGCGGGTGGTAAGCAAACAGATTTTCTTTTTCCATCTTCCATCTTTCAGTTCTTACTACGGTGCTAGACACGAAACAAGCCGTACCGGATTGCCCAACGATTCACGAATCAATGCCCCCAGCTGGGTATCCCGAAAAACACCTGCCCCGCTTGTACCCAAGGCACAAGCAGGACCAACGTATCACTCTCCTGTCCTAGGTGTCCAGGTCCTCGTCCAAACTGGGACTCTAAGCCCCCGCCCTTGAGTCACGGACTCTGTGCGGTGCAAGGATCTCCACCAAAATAAAACCCTGACAGTCAGTCCGAAAGAGCCGGATCCATGACAAGAGAGAAACAAGTCTTCCAAGCGCCCATACCCAAGTATGTGCTCAGGATAATAAGTTTGTGATTTGCCTCGATGGCTTATGCAACGACCGATCCTTAACCGACACAGACAGGAAAAACAGTGTAACCAAGCCATGCCCCGCGTCCACGGCGACACAACCTCTTACACCCAACAATACCCAAACCATATCCCTGCCCGGTCACTATTTTTACTTTCCACCATTTATATTTTCCAAGTGATAATAATATAGTAATATATTTCCTACCTCTCGCGAGTGACAGGCAATCACTCGACTTCTACCGGAGTTCTGTAGCATAGCAATCTACACGATCCTGACATACTATTAAGACTCATAGGACAAAGATATATATATGCAAGTAGGTTTTATTCAACTCCTTAAAACTTAATGCACAAATATAATTTAAACTACGGAAAAGTAGGATTTATGCACCGGGGCTTGCCTGGGTAAAATATAACCAAAAGTTAGTATTTGCATCTTCAGATCATCCACATCATCTGAATAGAAAGCCCATCGCATCATCTCCTAGAGAGAATACCATCACACCATCTTCGGATTCCCAATCATCCTTCAATTGATCCGTTGATCCATCATCGTACCTATATGATATGCATTGATGCAAATGCATAGATATAAACAATCAACGATAGCCGAATGCTTAGAAACCCGATCATGCCGCACTAAGATAACGAGCTAGTTCTAAAGACGTCCGTACTTAGGCTACATATACACGTTGTCGGATAAGACGCTATTTCCCAACAATTATTTTCGTTACATAAACCCAAGTTGTTTTCTTTATTTCAGTCTATCGATTTAATCATTATTCGAATTAGAGCATAATTATCTACCTTGCAAACTAATTATTATTGAGCTATAAAATTACAGTGAGTACCTAATATTTCTTGGAGCGTACTGTATAAATTTCAGATTCAACAATATTACCAATTTATCATGAAAATTCCTACAAGTTTATATTTTACAATATTAAGTACCTTAAATTAATTATATAGCTTCCAAGAATATTATCACACTATGTGAACAAACTATACTAACAGGTAGATCATGATTTTAGGAGCCTAACAAAATTTGTTTCATAATTTTTGGATCCTTATACTATTTTATATTGATTTTACAAATTTACCCCTGAAACTAAATTAGATAAATGTTCTCTAGAACAACAAGGCCGACAGTGGCAAAGCGGCCCACAATGGCGATAACCACGTGGGCGGCCCAGGCGCACAGACATCCAGTCGGCCAGAGGCCCAAGGCTGCGCGCGGCCAGCGGCCTAAGGCGGCGCGGGGGCCAGCGGCCCAGGAGGGGGCAGCGACTGGCCAGTCCAGCGGGCGCAGATAGGCCGCAGCCTAGCAGAACCAACACGGCCTGCGGCGTGGCGGCGACAGGCCAGCCCAGCGACTAACCACGCGCGACGCAGAACAGCGCGGGCAGCCCAGCGCGAGTAGGCCGGCCCACGAGGGGAAAGCCCAGCGGCGGCGGCGGCATCATTTTGCAAAAACGCCCTACACTTCCATCTATGTCGTCTCCTACTGTTTATGTGAGTGACCGTCTTCACACCTAACCCCCCTCGAAAAACTACTAATTATACGTTCTCACCTTCTCCTCTTCTCCTCTTCTCCTAGCCGGGTGAGGACGAGTTGCCTGGCCGCACACAACAGCGGACGTCCGGCCGCCTTACGCACGCCAGCCCAGCTCGCTCGAGAGAGAGAGGCAAGCATAGAGGTCGGTCTTGGCTGCAAGGTGGTGGTGGGGAAAAACCAACGACGGCGGTCGATGCGGCGCGAGGCCACGACGGGCGCTGCAATTGAGGCACCTGCAGCTGCTCGGCGATGGGCAGCGGAGAGCTCCGACGCTGGAGGTGGAGCAGAGCGAGGAAAAATCAGCGGCGCTTAGCGAGAGCGGGCGAAGGCGGCCATGGTGCACCGTTGTGGCTGCGCGGTCTCGGCCAGCGATGAGCTGCGGCATGGCGGCGCGTGACACACGGGATGGCAGCGACTCGAGACGGACCGAGGAAGAAGCGGCTCTGGCTACTTTGCTGGTGGGAGGAAAACAATGGCGCTCCAGGACGCCTTGATGGCTATGGTTCGGCTAAGCCTTCTGACGCAGCCTACCGAGGGTAGTAGGTCCGCCGCGAGCCAAGGAGGCGCGCGCTCGAGAGGGGAAAAGGGAGGGGTGACGGTGAGCGGCTGCGGGCGCGGCCATGGCGTGCGGCGGCAGCGGGCGCGGCCACGTCTGGCCGGGCGCTTAGCGCCAGCGAGGAGAGCGAGCAGGGGCAGGGAGCACTAGTGGTGTGGACACCGGGGTGTAGAGCATGGACGCCGGGGTGCCGAGCGGTCAGAGGCGTGGAAGAAAAGGGCGCCGGTGGCAGGAGACGTGCTGGTGCCGCAGCTATGCGTGGCCCGAGGCAAGCGATCATGGCGAGGAGGAGGAGGGCGCTTCTGACACGGCGCGCCGCCGCTGACAACAACGCAGCGTGCTGGGAGAAACTACGCCATGGGAGCGCAACGGTGCGGGCATGTCATGGCCGGGAGCAGCGCTCGCGAGGGCCAGCGATGGGGGCTCGGGAGAACAGGAGCCACTTGCAGCTGCAATGGTTCGGCTGCCGGTGCTCAAAAAGGTGAGCCGCTATAGGACTGCTGTGCTCCCATTAAAAAAATTGGACAAGACCACTCCCTGTCACAAGCAGGAGAAAGCATACAAGCAGCATAGACAGCAGCAGCAGTAGTAGCTCGGCCTCTGTGTTGCATCGCACAGGAAGCTCCACGTGAGCCACTGCGCTAACTTGGCTCGGCAGGTATAGAGGCAATCAATGGAGAGAGAGGGGAAAACAGACGTAGGCAAGGAAAAAGGCAGGCATGTGAAGGAGCTGAGAGCGAGCTCGCCAGCTAGGAGCGGAGCAGACCGACCGGCAGCGACCACGAGCACGTGGTGCAGCGGGCGAACAAACAAGGAAGGACTGCGCGATGCATCAAATCGAAGCAAGCATCCAGCGCCGCCAGGCCGGTAGGACCACACGCGCGAGGTCGCGAGGAAGCAACGTCTAGTACGGCAGTAGTAACTAGCAAGCAGACAAGCGGAGAAAAGAAATATCGAGAAGCAGTCACTCAACTTGTACAGCCAATCGCTACAAGTATATGTTTGCCCTTTCTTCTAATTCATTGTTTTAGAGTACCGTCGTAACGTATATATACCTATATAATTTAGATAATTTACAACGTCTAGGCACAAGAAAATTTCAGCAAAGCTCGAATTTGAATTTGATTCAAAAGCTATATATATATGTATATCGTTCTATTTATCAATGGATTTTATTTTATTTATAAAAGTTGCTTTTCATGCTTAATCTAATAGAACAACCGTTCACTATCGATTGGCCAGAATTATCGTTCAACATTCCTAAATATTTCTACGCACTGCGTAATTTAACTTGGGCGCTTAATTGAGTCCATGAAACTAAGTTACACATGATTCGCTTATCGCTTCAAGTATGTTTTTAAATAAAAAATTCGAGAAACTCGTTTCGAAAGTTTTACTTAGGCCTAAATCATGGTGCTAAATAAGATTGTAACACCAGGGTGTTACATGTTGGTTGGTGGTCGGTACCTTGGCGGGAAGGCGGTGTTGAGGATGTGTTGGCCGAAGGCCTTTCGTCCTGGTAGGCCGAGGCTCGGGCTTCGGTCCTCGCCATTATCGTAGCGTCCGCTAAGATGAGGGTGATAGCCGTGGCTAGCTCCCTCTCCTAGATCATCATGGATATGTCTGCGGGCGTCGAGAGTGTCGCATGCGTCACAGTTGCGGCCAAGACGCTTATGCACCGGGACTGCGGTGCATTGCCTGCTACCTTGTGGTGCCTGGTGGACTAACACATCATTGTTGAGCCACTCTGAGGGCATGCACTGGCTGGCGTCGAGCTCACGTTGCCGAGGCAGCGAGCTCTTGGCCTGCTGCTCCACCGCACGCTCGATCAGCGTGCAAATCTCATAGTGGGCCCGATGATCCTCGGGAGTCATGGGCCTTGGAAGCCTACTGAGCAAGGCTGCCACAGCAGCAATGTTTTGGCTTGCCTAGGTGAAGTGTGGGAGGGCTTCATCATCCGCGATGATCCTCCGGTTCACGTCGCGGGCCATGGCGCACGCGCACCCACCGTCTCAATCTCGCTCGATCTCCCAATCGAGCTCCGCGCGTTCCTGTTCGAGCTAGAGTCATGCTTCCTCGAGCTCTAGGTGCTAGGCCTTCAGCTACTCTTCCCATTGGCGGGGTGGGGCCCCTGTCTCTCCCTCGACCTCTTCATCAAGGTCATTCATCGGGGTTGCCTCCTCTTCACGGATGCTTTCGACGTGTCCCTCGGGGGTACCTACCATGAAACACTCACGAGAGGGGTGATGACTCCCCCTGTTGGAGTTAGAGCCGGAGGGTGACTCTGACTCTCAGGCCGAGTAGGTCGTGGAAAGATTCTATGACATATTTGGTCATCCCTATGAACGTGTCGTTCATGGGGGGTGGAGGCGTACGCCGCGCCACTGGGTGGCCATCGGTCTCTGCGGCGTTGCGGAGACCAAACGTGAGTGTTGTCGGGGCGGTCTAGATGAGGTATTCCGGAGAGAGCATATCCCCTCTAGCAAGCTACGCCATGACATTAGCAAACGAGAAGGTGAGATGGCGTAGGTCCTCCCAGGACGGCCAGGGTCCTAGGAAGGCACCAAGCTAGCTCTCCAACCTCCCGTGGTCGAAGCCGAGGAGCTGGCCGCTCCCGGGGGCACGGGACTCTGGAGCATGCAGCTGCAGCTCCTCAAACGCCTCGGCGATCACATCGAGGCCAGTGAAGTGGAGTGGTTGGATGGCTACGGGAGCCAGCGCTAGCTCTCCCTTCATCGTGATGATGAAGTCCAAGTACTCGAAGTGCACATGCGCGCGTAGGAGCCAGCTGACATTGTGATTAGCCATCCGAGGCCTGGTGTGGACATCGAGACACACAAAAGGCCCCTACCTGGCGCACCAACTATCGCTGTTTCGAGTTGCCACTGGCTAGTAAATTTCTAATATTGCATGTCTGGCCCGGATGGTGTGCTAAGAGGACATGAGGTTTATACTGGTTCGGACAGAATGGCCATACTTCCAGTTCGTTGTTGCTGCTCGTGTTACTAGCACTAAAAGTTTGTAGTAGGAGTTACAAATGATAGTAGGGGTTACAAATGGTCGAGAGAGGGACAGGTCCCAAGTCTCTGAAGAGAGGAGCGAACGGGTGCCGAGGGCTCGGTTGCTTCTCGGCTATGTGCTTGTATGCTCTAATTGGTTTAGGGATCAAGCCCGAATCAGTGTGATGTGTTTCGATCGTTGGTCTGATCCCTCTAATGGGACGCCCTGCTTTCCCTTTTACAGGCCAAGCGAAAGCAGGGGTTACAGCAGAGGGAAAAAAGAAGAATCCAAAGGAGAAGAAGTCCTCCAGGATCGTTGGGTCCTTCTTCTCTTCTATGTGGGTCCCGTCGACAATGTAGACGTCAACAGGAACAGCATTGACCCAGGCCCAAATGCTTGGACCAAGAGTGGTCGGCGGTGGTATGGGTCTCCATCGGGCGAGACGAAGCCCCTGGCCTTGGTGTCGGGCGAGGCGGAGTTCCTTTTGAGAGGCCGAGCGAGGCAGAGTGCAAAACCCAAGGCTCGGGTGAGGCGGCGCCCAAACCCAAGGGTCGGGCGAGGCGGAGCCAGCCCTTAGAGGTTGAGCGAGGTGGAGCCCATGGCCTCAATGTCGAGCGAGGTAGAGCCCACCCTCAGGGGTTGGGCGAGGTGGAGCCAGCCCTTAGAGGTCGGGTGAGGCAGAGCACACGGCCTCGGTGTCAGGCGAGGCGGAGCCCGTGGCCTCAAAGGTCGGGAGAGGCGGAGCCAACCCTCAGGGGTCAGGCAAGGCGGAGCCACCCTTGGTGGTCGGGTGAGGCAGAGCCCGCGGCCTCGGTGTCGGGCGAGGCGGAGCCAACCCTCAAGGATTGGGCGAGGCGGAGTGAAAGCTCTAGTTTGGTTTTGGTGAATTGATAAAACCCTAAGTGCTAACCTAGTTTATCAAAGGGATTATATGATAGGTAGCACTACTCCAAGTGATTAAGCATGTGAAGATCATGACATGATGATGGTGATGGCATTGTGATGATTAAATGCTTGGACTTGGAAAAGAAGAAAGAAAAACAAAAAGCTCAAGGCAAAGTGTCGGTGCAGAAAGTGACCAACATGTAAATATTTGTAGTTGTGCTGTACGTTGTGATCGGAGGTGGCCTAGCACTCAATGACCAAAAAGTGTGAACGTACAACGTCCTGCCCATGGACGGCGCCAACTATTGGTGCAGAAAGTGACCAACATGTAAAGTTTGCTGTGGGGTTACAAATAGAAGGGAGAAAGATGGGGGGTACAAGAGGTCCGGTCGGACTCTGGTCTGAAGGGCCGAGAGTGACGGGAGCTCCGCTATGTGCTATGTGTTTGAGCGTGTGCTCGAGGTTTGAACCTAGGGGTACTGCTATTGTGTGTTAGTGAACTGATCGATCTCTCTGATGGGAGAGAGCGCATCCCTTTTTATAGATGAAGGGGATGGCCTTACAAGTGAGAGAGGGAGAGTATATGTATGCCAAGTCTTGTTGCCCACGCCAACGGGTACAAGATGATTGTAGGCGTCCATAACACTGTTAATGTCAGATGCATGTGGGAGGTTGCGTCTTCTTCTTCTGGTATGGCAGGCGTCAGTGCCCGCCATACTGTTGATGCCGAGAGGCATGTAGGGGGTTTTACCATGTTCATCTCGCAAGGTAAATGCCGACGCCCACAACACTATTGATGCCCAGAGGCATGTGGGGGGAGCCTTACCATGTTTGTTTGGTATGGGAGTTGATGGCGCCCACAACACTATAGGGAAAATATCGGCGCCTACAACACTGCTTGGGTTCTGTCATGCCAGGAAGATCGCAGGGTACTGTCCTATAGGTGTCTAGGGTATGGTGCTTGGTATTGCGGTTGACTTGAGTGTCCTACCTTACTTTCTCTGTCTATTTCCTGGTACTTACCGAGCGGGCGTCCCTGGTCGGTTGGTCCTAGTTGGCTCTGATTGTGTCCGTTGGAGAAGAGCATTAAGCAGGGGTTCGGCTCATCCATGGTCGAAGACACGGGTCGGAGTCGGAAGCGAGCGATGTTCCTCCTCAGTGAGGCCTTCCGATCGGAGAGGCGGGCCAAAGTTGGAAGCGGGTGCCATTCCTCCTCGGCCAGGTCTTCCGGTCAGAGAGGTCCTCGGCCAGGCCTTCCGGTCGGAGAGGCGAGCCGCGGTTGGAAGCGGGCGCCGTTCCTCCTCGACCAAGCCTTCCGGTCGGAGATTGGATTGCCCTTCTGGCCTGTAGTTTAGGTTTTTGGGCCGGCCCATGAGTTGTGCGTCGTTCACAATGTTGTCTGCGGAGCCGAGCCTTTGTTGGGAAGCCGGTCATTGAGGGACCTCGGGTTTATGAACTCGACAGGAGCCCCCGAGCCCTTGGGCGATTCTGGTAGAATCGTCTGGGGGATTTTTTTGAGCGCACCCGTGGGTGTAGCCCTCGAGCCCCCAGACGATTTGGGTAGAATCGTCTGGGGGGTTTCTCGTGTTTGCCGACGGGGGAGGTTTTTGTTTCGTCAGTGGGTGCGCGCGAGTGCACCCGCGGGTGTAGCCCCCGAGCCCCCGGGTGATTCATGCTGAATCACTGGGGGGGTTTGTCAGCGGGTGTGAGTGTGTGCACTTTGGCGGGACGGCAACGGCGAAGCCATGTATTGGCCATAGAGGGCTCCGGCCCCCCCTTGCCCCATAAAAAATGACGATATATGCTGTGGATGTGCAAGTCTGCTAGCTAATTTAGCCCACCAGGTGATGGGCCACGTGCAAGCCCCCCTTTATTTGGCTCCAAGCTCCGCCACTGTGGGACAGGGCATTTGGTTGTGGCTGAGGGACGGGGTGAGACGGAGTTTCGTCTACCGGGGCATCGGGCGTGCCGAGGTTTCGGGTGAATCAGAGTCATGGATCCAGGGATTAGGCGAGTCAGAGTCACTAACCAAGGTGTCGGGCGTGCCAAGGGATTGGACGAGACGGACTCGTGGATCCAAGCGTCGGGCGTGCCAAGGGATCAGACAAGACAGACTCACGGATCCAGGCGTCGGGTGTGCCGTGGGATCGGGTGAGTCGGAGTCACGGATCTAGGCGTCGGGCACGCCGGGGGATCAGGCAAGTCGGAGTCACGGATCCTGGCATCGGGCGCACCGGGGGGATCGGGTGAGTCAGAGTCGCGGACCTAGGTGTGGACGTGGCATTTGGGTGTCTTGAGCCCCTGAGCCCCGTTGGGCTTGGTAGGGGTCGGTTGAGTTTTGTGCGTTACCCCCTCCGCGGTTTCTCACAACTGGAGGGGCTGAGCTAACGTCGCGTGCCTCGATGGCTCGAGTGATGCGCTTGGTGAGCTGGCTAATGGGTATGATCGAGTGAAGTTTGGGACCATCGTTCATGATGGGGTCGACATAGCCCTCATGTGGCACTCCACTGCTCCTTAACCTGCAACCCGCTAGATGTCTGGGTCGTTCCCGAGATCGACCTGGGTGGCCCGCTGGCCTCCCCTCGATAGAGATTTTGTGGGTTTGATGAGGTTAGGATCAAACGAGAAGGTTGAGATGATCCTATCTGCTTTGCGGCAGACTAGGCGAGGGCCGCTCGGGGCTCATCTGCATTTTCTTCCCTGGCTCGGTTTGACGCGAGGTGGCCTCAAGCCCTTCATGGGACGGCTTTTGAACCCCGATCGGTCGTTGCTCATGTTAAACGGGGCAACTGTCGCTTCATGACGCAACACAGAGCATTGTGATGCATTTGACTACATATACAATGCTTTAGATGTATGGAATGAATGAATGCGTGCAGGGATGAATGAATGTTTATTTAAAGAAATAGTGGGGGTTGGTAACGTTACCTTGATGACTCGAGTGACGGGGTTTGAAGAGCTCCTATCGGATGTGTCCGACCGGGATCCACGCTTCTCGTTCATGACAGAGTCGGAATGGCCCACATGGGGCGTCCCTTTGCTCCTTACCTGTCTCTCGATGTTCGCCTGAGCCGTTCGATCGACTCAGAAAGCCCGTTGGTCTCTCCTGGCGGAGATCCCATCGTTTGGGCCTTTCCAAGTCTCGCCTAGGAAGGCGGAGGGCCGCCTACGCGTAGTGGCGCCTTGTTTCTTGTGCCCGGTGTGCGGTAGTGGTGGGCCATACCTAGGCCACGTCTTGTCTGACCAGGCGCCATTTCGTTGGGCAGGTTATGACCCATCGGTCAGGGCACGTCCCATCGTATCCCATCCGCATTGAATGGGGGAAGGGAGAGGGTTTCTCGCCCCCGTCATTTCGCCTTTCCTCGATCGCCCCGCCTTTCCTAACGTACGTGCCTCTTTCTTTAAGTAGGGGAAGGGAGAGGGCTTTCGCCCCATTCCTTCGCCCATTCCTCATATGCCGTCTCTTCTCTTTCTTCCTTCTCGGCAAGAGCGTCTGAGTGCCACAGCGGTTCCTAGGAGAGAAAAGGGGAGAGCGAGGGAGAGGAGAAAACTCAAAGATCCATTTGTGAACCCGGAGCGAAATGTCGAGCTGGTGATCATCCGTCGTGAGGGAGTCGGTGCTGGCTGCCTTTGCCGAGAAGGGGTTTCTGCCACCGAAGGATGTGGCGCATTGGAAGGCTCCTAGGAGGGACGATTTCCCGCAACCTCAGGCCAGCGAGGTTGTTTCCTTCCTCGCCTTACATGAGCATGGGTTAGGATACCCCGCGCACTAGTTCCCACGTGGGCTCCTTAATGAGTGGGGCCTGGAGCTGCAGCACCTCAATCCAATGGGGGTGCTGCATATCGTCGGCTTCATCACCATGTGCGAGGCCTTCCTTAGGATGGAGCCGCACGCGGACTTCTTTTGGTGGATGTTTTCTGGGTGAGCTTTGTCGGAGGGGAAGCCGCTCATGATTGCACCGGTGGGGGGCTTCGCGCTGCAGAAGAAACCGAGCGCGTCGGACTCGTACCCCGTGTACACCCGCTGTGATTCCAATCGGGGGTGGCACGGGGAATGGTTCTACATCAGGAACCCAGTGGAGGCGCCATTCCCGCCTTTCACCGGCGGGAGGCCAGAGAGGCAGGAAAGTTGGTCATGGGGCCCCGCCAGTCGGCAGAAGAAGAAGGTGGAGATTATCAAGGCGAAGCTCTAGAAGCTCGTGCGGCGCGGCCTTGATGGGGTGCGGGTGTTCCACACCCTCTTTCATCATCGAGTTGCTCCGCTGGTGGAGAGGACGTGGCTGATGTGGAAGTACGGCAGCCCGAAGGACCCCGACCGTGTGTTGCCGGAGGAGCTGCCGAACGTCGAGGTCCGGAGTCACGTTGACCGGGTGCTACAGCTAAAACCCAAAGAGACACTCAATGGAAAGCCTGGACCTCTCAATGCCATGATGGTGTCCAAACTGGTATGCACCCTTCTCTTTACTCCATGTTCTTTTTCCCCTTTGCTCTCCTGTTTTTTTTATTTTGAGTTGCCTATTCCGTAGGGACTTGGAGTTTACAAGTCCTGGCCACACCTTTCGAAGGGGCCGGAGGGCGCGGCCCGGTAGGCCACCTAGAAGGAGGCGGTGGTTGAGAGGAAGAAGAAGAAAGTCGGGGAGGCTCGGTGGAAGCATGAGAAGGAGAAGGAGATAGCCCGGCGTGTGCGGGACGGGGAAAATAGGAGCGACGTTGAGTCAGAGCTTGAGTCAGAGGACCCCACAGAGGTGGGAGATGACATGGTCTTCTCCTAGGAGGAGGAAAGCCGGGAGGTCGTTGCGACCTCGGTGGAGCGTTACGATCCTATGGCAACACACGCTGGTGGTGAGCAGGAGGCAGCGGGGCGCGGCGATGTTCCTGCGCTGAGAAAGCATGCTACGAGCACGGACGCCATTGGCGAACGGGAGGCAAAGCGAATGTGGTCACCGTGCCCTTCTGAGGCGTCGCCAGCCTTGTCCCCACCTACTCCGGGCGCGGCGGAGCAAGCTAGGCGGTTAGAGGAGCGGGCTTGCACCCGCGTGTCGTCGGGGCCGGTGCTAGCGCGTGACACTCAACGGGAGGATGCCCCACCAGCTGCCCCGGTCGGTGTGCCCTAAGCCGAAGGTCGTGGTGACTCGTGGGCTGAGCAGGAGCTAGTTGGGTCCTCCCCACCCTGATTGAAGTGAGGGGGCGTGGGTCGTGATCTGCGAACGGTCCTCGCTTGGCGGGCCCATTGACGTCGGGTCGGGGCTTCAGAGTCGTACCGCTTACATCTGGTATGCCTTTCTTTGTTTCTTTTTTATCTTGCCATTGAGTTTTCTGGTGTGCGACTGACCTATAATTTTTCGACAGGGGCCGGATGCTAACGGGTCTGAGCATCGCCCCCGCCCCAACTCCCGTGCGGGAGGATTGGAGGCCCACTTTGCATCACGCCATGGCAAGCAGTGGGGAGAGTAGGGTGGTGGCGGCGGGTCCTTGCCTTCCGGGGGCGGCGCCCCTCGGGTTGGTCACCAGTATGGTGGCAGCGGCGGCGGCGACGTTGGCGGTGATCCCGGTGGTGACGGCGGAGGCCACATCGGAGGTAACATTTGCGGCCCCTCCTCCACCGGCTGCGGTGGAAGAGGAGAGGGAGATCGAGCTTCCTGCCTCGCCGGGTGGGGGGCCGCACGGCTCACCCTCCCAGTCCAAGCTGGAGGTGCCAGGGGGAGATGCGGCCGGGATGGAGTCAGAACGCCGGCCGGTGGCCCGTGAAACCGAGGTGGTGGAGATCCCCTCCGACGACGAAGCATTTGACGAGGTGGAGCTGCTGGCGCCGTCGTAGGAGCTGGCGGTGGTCCCGTCGGAGGCTGGGCCCTCCAGCGGGCTGGAGGAGACCGACCTAGTGTGGCCCTACCCCGAGGACCCGACAAAGGTTTGGTTCATCCTTTGGGATGCGCAGGAGTGTTAGCTTTGGGACATCCTTGGGGGGAGAAGATTCACCATGGAGTCTGATCTCGCGAAACTATCGGTGAAGCTTGAAGAGGCCCAGGAGTGGGTTGATTCCATCCAGCGAGCGGTCAAGGTCGACCTACGCCGTGCCACGGTGGTGAGTTTCCCGCACTTGTCCTTGACCCCTTGGTCTTTCGTCGGTTGCCTCAGCATGCATGCTTCTCGTTTTTGCCGGGTCTGGAGGAGATGTCAAGCCGTAAGTCCCGTTTCCTCTAGATGGAGCATGCCCGGATGGCCTAGCTTGAGCACCGGCTGGAGTTTGCCCGCCGCAAGTCCCAAGATTGGGCGGCAGAGGTGAATGAGGCGCAGGCAGCAGAGCTACTCGTGGCGGAGCGGGCGACCACCGCCGAGCGGGGGCTTGAGGCGGCGAAGGCCCGCCAGGCAGAGACCGAGGCAGTGCTACAAAAGACCCTGGCGGACACTGAGGTGGCGCTCCAAAGATCCCTGGAGACCCTAGAGATGGAGCGGAATGCCCTAGAGTCGGAGCGAAAGGCCGGGTCGGAGGCAGACCAGGAAGTGCTCGCGCTTTGGGGCTGGGTGATGGGAACGGAGGAGGCGAATGCCCAGCTGTGCGAGCAAGTGACTCAGCAGAAGTAGGGTCTCTCCATCCTCGAGAACGCCCGCCTCAGTACGTACCTTTTCTGCTTTTTGGCGTGTTGGTTTCTTCCTTTAGCTTGTTTCTTAGCTTGTCGTCCTTCTTCCAGAGCTGGGTGGAAAGGTGGAGTCGTTGGTGCGGGACCTGGAGATGGCCAAGGCGATGATTGGCCAGAATGCGGAGGTGCTGGCCAAGTCCCTTGAAGAGCGATGTGCTCTCAAGGGGGAACTTGACCAGATACGCGATGTTGCCCAGCTCGTCGTCTCGGAGGTCTTCGGGTCAGCCCCAAGTACTAGCGCGCCCGCCATCCGGCTGGCGGAGGTTCCGGATGAGGTCCGGGCCCTCATCGCCGATGGGCTATTCTACGGGACGTCGGGGGTGTTGACCTCGGTGGCGACGTACCACCCGGACCTAGACTTCGCCACTATCTACAGCGGGTATGCCGACGACTGGAGCGCGGAGGACATCCAGTCGCTCTGGGAGAGCTTGGTGCCACACGCAAAGTTGGTGGCCGAGCAAGTCTCCGCGCAGTGGGTGATGGATGCTCACCATGCGGACATGGCCCCCAGCGTGCGTTAGGAGGACATCGCCCAGCCTATGGATGGCGTGGAGCTTGGGTCGAAAGCGGGCGTCGCCCCGCCTCCGACCGGGCCGAACGTTGCCCAGTCGAAGAATGAGCAGCCCCTACCCTTGTTGGTCGAGCCGGTAGCCGATGCCACCAAGGAGCCGTAGTAGAAGTTTTTAGAGTAGAAATACTTTAGCAAATATAAAAGATAATGTCATGGGGGAGCCCCTTGTGTAAAGTGTTTTTTGTGATGGAACTACTTCGTTTGGGGAAGCTTGTCCCGTTCGTTCCTTATTTGTACCTTAGTATAACTTTGTTTTTTATTCTTTCTTTTTCGTACCTGCCCGTTTGCACCATTGGCTGCAACCTTAAGAGCCTGAGCATGGCCCATGAGGCTCAGCTGCTCGTAACCGTAGATAGAGGTGGGGTGCGATCGGTCGGAATATTTAGAGCAAAGTTACGTAAGGTAATTAAAGGAACAGACTACCCTTTCGTTCAGGGAAAAATGTATTTATCATATGATAGTAAAAAGAGGGATGACATTGCTCCCCCGTGGAGCCCTCAAGTGACCCGGGGCAAAAGTGTTCGGGTTGGGGCACTTTATAGGAGCAAACATTAAGTAAAAAATGGTAAGACTGAATTTTAGGGGAAGAAACGACGTTGTTGTTCGCTGTTCCAAGTGTTGGTGAGAATGTTGCCGTTGTCGTCCTTCAGTCGGTAGGCGCCCGATTGGATCACCTCGGTCGTCGTATAGGGACCTTCAGTCGTCCGGATCCTTGCCCGCTACGCCCCGTTTCTTGGGCGCTGCCTCTTTGCCTTTTCCTTCCTTTGGCCCGCCGGCCCATCGTAGAAGGCGCTTGAGGAGCTCACAATCCTTATAGAGGTGTTTGACGGGGTAGGCGTGGTTGGTGCATGGGCTCTCCATGAGCTTGCTGAAGTGGTCCAGTAGGCCCTGTTGGGGCTGCTTGCCCGTGTGATCAGCCATGGTAACCAACGCGGAGTTGGCTGATCGGTGATGATCTTTCTTGTTCTTTTTGCCCCTCTACGTGGAGGGGCCCTCATCCTAATACTTGCGCTTGGCCTTGCCTTTGTCTCGGCCTCCATTGAAGCACTATGGGAACGGTGCTCTCTAGATGCGTTGGTCAAGGGCCCGTCGTCCCGAGCCATCCGGGCTAGGACTCCGGTCGTCCGGCCACCGACCACGCCTGGGGTGCGTTTCACCACTCCTCACGATGGTCCGGACGGGGTCTGTGTCGCCTGCCATCACTGCCGCTCGATGGACGTCATCATCATGCCGGGACCGACGCTGGTTGCAGATTACACTATGAGCGTCTCTGTTCAGCCCGAGCCGCTCGTGTATAGGAGGTCGGTGCGGAGCAGGAGCCAGGTCAGGCCGGGGCACAAATGTGGCCTCCTGTGCCGCGCTCGGTAGCTGTAGCAGTGAGTGAGCGGAGCAATTCGTCTGGTGCGTCCCCACTCCCATGGTGGGGAGAGAGGCCACGAGTCGGCGTCGTGATGCAGAGCTCTTCGCCTGTTGAACAGCGGCGGTTTCCACCAGTGCCCAGAGGTTCCGGTGGATCGCCTGTTCCTAGGGGTCGTTCGGCTCGAGAAGGCCGCGCAGAATTATTGCCGCGGTGGCGATGTTCTAGCTGGCCCGAGCGAACTATGGGGGATCGTTCCCCACGTCCATGATGTTGCGCTGGACCTAGCGGGCGTGAGCCCAAGTGTCGCTCACTGGGTTACATGCACGGGGCACGGCGTGGTGCGCCGAGCGCGCTGGCGCATGTGGCGGCTGGTCCTACCGCCGTTGTCGTAGCTCCTCGCCATGCTTTTGTGCGAGCACAAGGGCTCCCACATGTGGGTCCGGAGGGGACGCGAGGCCGTAGGGGATCCATAACGCACTCCCAGAGCGTCCACCATGGCGCACTTCCGGAGCATCCACCATAGCGCACTCCCAGGATGGACGGTGGCTAGGTGCCACATCGTCGATGCTGGAGCCGTCGCTCTCGACATCGTCATGCATGAGGTGGAGGAAATAGGTGGGAGCATAGCTCATCATTCCCATGAATTCAGATGTGAGAGGGGGCGGCGCCAGCGTCCTTCAGAGGCCATAGGGGAACCGGTCGTATGGTGGTCGTGGTGCAGACAATGTAGTCCCTCCGGATAATCGGTGGGAGATAGTAAACAGCAAGTAAATAACACTATGTACATTACTCACCGTGGGGTTTGAGCAGCGTGTTTGCTCGGATTGAAGTGCAGGCACCTCGTCGTTGAAGTCGTCGTGTGTCCCAGAGCCGATGGAGGGTGCCCCTCCGACAGGCGCTGGAACAAGTGCCTCCTCGCGGAGGTGTAGTACGCCAAGCCGGTTGGCGACTAAGTCTAGGCTTCAGAGGAGGAAGGTCTGGGATGGCTCGAAGATGGGTGGAACCCACATCCCAATAGGTGGGAGTGCGTAAAACTCCGGTGAGCTGAAGCGAGTTGTATCGCTTGAGCCCGCCATGGTGAAAGTGACGGAAAAGTGGGCCATCCGATGACCAAAAAGTGTGAACGTACAACGTCCTGCCCACGGACGGCGCCAACTATCTGTGCAGAAAGTGACCAACACGTAAAGTTTGATGTGGGGTTACAAATAGAACGGAGAAAGATGGGGGGTACAAGAGGTCCGGTCGGACTCACAGTGCGAAGGCCGAGAGTGGCGGGAGCTCCGCTATGTGCTATGTGTTTGAGCGTGTGCTCGAGGTTTGAACACAGAAGTACTGCTATTATGTGTTAGTGAACTGATCGATCTCTCTCTCTTTGGGAGGCGTATCCCTTTATAGATGAAGGGATGGCCTTACAAGTGAGAGAGGGAGAGTAAATGTATGCCAAGTCTTGTTACCCACGCCAACGAGTACAAGATGATTGTAGGCGCCCATAACACTGTTAATGTTAGATGCATGTGGGAGGTTGCATCTTCTTCTTACAGTATGGCGGCGTCGATGCCATATATCTTTGTTGATGCTTAGAGGGCATGCAGGGGGATTTTACCATGTTTGCCTACCATGATAAATGCGGGCGCCCACAACACTTTATTGATGCCCGGAGGCATGTGGGGGAACCTTCTTGTGTTTATGCAGGTATGGGAGTTGATGGCGCCCACAACACTGTAGGGAAAATGTCGGCGCCTACAACACTGCTTGGGTTCTGTAATGCCAGGAAGATCACAGTGTACTATCCTACAGGTGTACAGGGTATGGTCCTTGGTATTGCGGTTGACTTGAGTGTCCTGACTTACTTTCTCCGTCCATTTTTTGGTCCTTACCGAGCGAGCGTCCCCGATTGGTTGGTCCCAGTCGGCCCAAATTGCGCCCATTGGAGAAGAGCTGTAACCAGGGGTTCGACGCATCCCCGGTCGGAGACGCGGGTCGGAGTCAGAAGTAGTGTTTGGCTAGACCTTTCGATCGGAGAGGCCATCCAGGGTTGGGCCGGAGTCGGAAGCGAGCGCTGTTCCTCCTCACTGAGGCCTTCCGGTCGGAGAGGCGGGCCAGAGTCAGAAGCGAGCGTCGTTCCTCCTCGGCCAAGCCTTCCGGCCGGAGAGGTCCTCGGCCAGGCCTTCCAGTTAGAGAGGTAGGCCGGAGTCAAAAGCGGGCGTCGTTCCTATTACAGAACCGACCAAATCATAAGAACGTAAGTACAAAAACTCTCGACATACAAACCAAGATCGTAATGATTCAACACAACACATCATCCGTTACAACATTTCATAAGTAGCATTCGGAATACATCCATCAGAGTTCAAATAAAATATTACAAACCAAGTTTAAATGCGCGGAAGCAACATAGTTTAGTACATAACTTCATAGTTTCAAATACATTGATAGATCTGAGTCATGTCCCACAAAAGCATTATCAGGTACGAGAACTAGTAGAGACCGCGTCCAACGGTCTAGTCTTCATCCCTAGCTGGGAGAAGGCAGTCCTTGCAGCAACCAAAGTAGAACTGGTCATCTACAACAGGTGGGAGATAAACCCTGAGTACGAGAAGGTACTCAGCTAGACTTACCCATCAAAAACCAGAAATAAAAGAAAACCAAGGATCATGTAAGGCTTAAGAGGTGGGCTAGCTTGACACAGTTGCATAAAGAGCTTATGATTATAGTAGCCAATTTAAACTGAGCATCAAGCTTATCATTATTTACCTGTCCACTAGATTAGCACCTGTACTAGAGCACTCACTTATTAGGAGCAAATAATATTAACCATAGCAGGTATAATAAGGCTGTCATCATCATATCATCATTTACGAACCATTATGTTATTTAGTGCATCTACATTGGAGATAAGCCCGTCAAGTTCTCACTAACCGGAGAGACGGCGATTGAATCGAATTACAACTCAGTGAGGGGTATTCTAACTCTCACCTGGCATACTTTGCAAGGGTAGCCGTGGGTCACCTTTGGAACAACTCAGGAACCAAATTCGTGGGTTCGATCAGTGCCAGCACTCTCAGGGATTACCCTTCTGCCAGGACGATCAGGACTTTTAAATCACCTACCCTTGGACTCATGCCTATGGCTCCCTTTAGAGGTGCACTTTATACTTATCGACTCCCGGCTTGAGGTGAGCTACTCGGCTTCGTGGTCGGTCTCCAGACCCGGCCAACTAAGAGAGAGGCATGCGTTCAACATGAATAGAAAAGGCTCCAAGATTCAGGTCCTTAATCGACACAGACAGAGTCACTTTGCCAAGCCAAGCAAGCCTCACTTGGGTCTTCATTTCAAATTAAAATGGTTCTTTTCCATGATAGCAAATATAGCCAACCGTGCCACATGTATATTCCTATATCTCTAAGTGAGTGACGAAATCACCCGACTTCTACAGCGTTTAAGCGGGGCTAAGCACTACACGAGCTTTGAGCTACATAGGATTCGAGGTAACAATATCTGGACAAGGATTGGGTAACCAATGCGACAATTGTTTGCATCCAACACCTAAACTTAATGCAACAATATATATATATATATAATAATAATGTAACGCATTTTGCAAATTAGGAGGCTTAATATGCTCCGGCTTGCCTTTCACAAAGTTGCACGGACGGTGATCCGGGCACTCAACAGCGACCTCGTCGCACTTCTTCCCAAGGTTGCACCTCCACGAACCTCCGGTGTAAATTGCTGCTGCTTTGCTCGCTTTCGGTTCCTCAAATTCCAGCAGAGGTCACTCCTTTCTCGGTACACCTATTGCATGCCGATGCATGAGATAAATATCATGGATGCATAAGGAATGACATGATGCTCATGATGAATGAATCACGATAAGTGTTTGGCGAAAACATTCTTTGGACACTCGTTCTGGATTAAGAATAGCTCTATTCAAATCACTTTAAAACAGGTGTCTAATTTAACTTGAAGAACAAGATCAACTTACCTAACTTGCATAACCTAAGATAAAGATGCTCATCTTCAGTTAAAGGCCTAACACCTAGGAACATTACCACAAACTTAGAAATAGTAAAGGCATACATAAATCAACATTTAAAGCTTCATATGCACACAAATAGTCCCTTAATTCAACCACAACTAGAGTTCTACAAATCCAAATGACTTGCAAGAAGACATTCTGGAAAGCTTATGAAATTCTCTACAATTCATTTGCAAACATCAAAGCATGATTCTTAAGTTAACCAAATCAAATTCCAGTAAACCTAGAATCTGTCTCGCAATGACAGGGTTACTAACTTAATTATTTAATGATGATGCAAAAGCCTAATTTGACCAAACCAAGTTTACCAACTTGTTACACATACCAGAAGAACACTAGAAAGTATAATGCCAACTTCTAAACAAATCATTTAATATCCTTTTCTAATTTATTTAGTTAATTAGGTGATTAAAGCAACATATAGTAAAACTGTTCATAAAAATCTACAAAAATTACAGTAGCTATCTCATGCTTCACATAGACTACCATAAAAATTTCAAAGCCATTGAGCAAACAGAACTTGTTGTATCCAAAATAACAGGTGGCATGCCTATTTTTAGCATAATTAGGAAACCCTAATGAAAAGTGTCAAGCAACAGATTTCACATTTTTCCTAGTATCATTCAAGCATAAGAATATCACTCACCAAATTTTACCTTTACTGGATCTATAGAAAAATTATGAAAATTCATACAAGATCCATCCATTAATAAAAGAAAATTATATAACTCAAAAACTACATATGCACTAGCTCTGAAATTTTAACTAGAGCTTCTACTAAGCAATGATATATTACCCACAAAATTTCATAATTTTTGGACCAAAGAAACTCAAGATAAAATTCAAACAAGTTTGTATGTATCCAAAAACACATTTCAAAGTCCTATTTAATTCATCCAGAATTTCTAAAACATGTGCCCATATAATATTTTTATTAAATACAAGACATTATCATGAACTCAACAAAATTGGAACCATAGCATTTGGATCTAGCAACTAGGAGATACATATTTTTGAATCTATACACTAATCTGTGAAATAATAAAACAAAACAAATAAGAAAACAAATCACAGCCACTGTTGGGCCGGCCCGAAGGAACGGCGGCCCGCGAAGCGCACTGGCGCGGCCCACGCTGGGCTCCCGCCTCAGCCGCGGCGACTGACGGGAGGGGCCCACGTGTCAGCGACACAGACAGGGGAGCGGAGGAAGACGACGACGCAACTCGCACCGGTAGCTCCTCCGGCGAAGGCAACGGTGCTACGGTGTTCGTCTCACTCATGCGTATCTAGTGGTACCCTAAATGGAAGCTATTGACACGGCTACCGGGGCTGGCGACGAGCTCGGTGGCGCATGGCCGCGGCATGACCGGCTCCGGCGAGACCTGACCCCGTAGGGTGCGGCTAAGCTAGGGACGAGCTTCCGGAGTTCACTACCAAGCTAACCGAGCATAGAGGAGGGGATGGGAAGGCTGCGGTGGTAGTTGGCCGCGTGGAGCGCCAACTCCGGCGAGGTCCCGCCATGGCGGCGGTGGAGGAAATGGCGAATACGCCCTTACCAAGCCCCAAATGACCCGGCTGAGAGGTGGAGGAGGTGGAGAAGAACACGGCGAAGCTACGAACGAGCTGGCCGACGTGTTTTTATGGTGGTGAGCGCGCACGACAACGGCGACGCGCGGTCAGCAATGGCGGACGGCTGCTGTGGCTTGGCGCAGCGCGTGGGGAAGGAGAAGGAAAAGCAAATGGCGCGGCGAGTGCGTCGGGCAGGCGCGCGGGGTGCTCTTGTCACGACCAGCAGCGCCAGGATGCCCATGGCACATGGCCTGCGCGAGCAGAAGGCCGGCGACGGGTGGCACACATGCGGCGCTGGTTTTCTGAACTCGGTCAGTCACTATAGATCGCATTCAGTCGATTAGATCAGCCTGACAGCGCGACTTCAACGCATTATCCTGACTAATCCGTTGCTCGTTTGCAAAAACAGTGTACATGAAAATTGTAGGCCTACCATCCATCTACAATTTCTATTCAAGGACCATTCCCTAACTCGCCATGGATCAGTAGTTACATGAAGCCAAAGATTGCTCAATCACACTAAAATTTCAGTCATGACTTAGAATATTTTTCATTGTTGAAATCAGCATGTAAATCTGACTTGTGGGCCATGTTTGAGCATGTTCCACACATTTTCATGAGTTGGTCATAAAACAACTTTTGTTCCTTGATAAATTAGCTACAACTTTTGTAAAGAGTGCATAGCCATGCAAAGTCTCTAAGTTGGACTTTTGAATCAGTCAAACAGTGACACTCCAAGGGTCAATTCAAGTCAAACTTCCACTTGAGGGCATTTTGGTCATTTTGATCTACATGAACAATGTCCCAACAAGTAACCTAAGTATAGTTAAGGTGTAATAGACCATGATCAACCACTTTACCAAATTGTTATACCAACCTTTAATGACCACATGTGATAAAGCAGCTAAAACAAGTAATCCACTCATATGTTGCAATGCAATGTTTCACATGTTTCAAGACCTTGTTGTCATTTTATAATTGCCACATTACTACCATATTGCCATGTTTCCAAGTATGAGAGTTTCATGTTACATTCACATGTTGCACTACTACCACTCTAAGCAATCAAGCATGAAACACATACAATTTAAAATGTTGCATATGTATGTTTCAATGATAATGGCATGATGACATAGATAATGCACATGTTTATGAAATGACATGCAACTTAGTGGAAGCCTAAACACCTAGGGTGTTACAGTTCCTCCTCGGCCAGGCCTTTCGGTTAGAGATTGGATTGTCCTTCTGGCCTGTAGTTTAGGTTTTTGGGCCGGCCCATGAGTTGTCGTCGTTATAGCGTTGTCCAGTGAAATTTGAGCCTTTGTTGGAAAGCCAGATCCATGAGGGACCCCGGGTTTATGAACCCGACACAAAGGTAAAATTGATAGGAGCTTTTCGGTTTAGTGATCAACACACTTATAGAGTGTGATCACTTTTAGGATCGATAGCCGTACTATTAAGAGGGGTGAAACTCATATTGAAATGCGGTTATCAAAGTGCCACTAGATGCTCTAACTCATTGCATATGCATCTAGGATCTAGTGGAAAGCTAACACCCTTGAAAATATTTGTAAAAATATGCTAACATGTGTGCACAAGGTGATACACTTGGTGGTTAGCACATTTGAGCAAGGGTGGAGAAGTTAGTGAAATGAAGTGATAGACACTGAGATACAGTGACCGGACGCTGGTCACGCAGTGACCGGACTCTGACCCAGCGTTCGATCAGTGGTGCGCAGTGAAGGCCGCCCTCGGTCTCTTGACCGGACACAGGTGACCAGACTCTAGCTGAACACTGTTCAGCGTCCGGTCATGCTGATGTGGCGGCACACAGAGAAGAGGGAGAGTGATCGAACGCTGGGCGAGTCCGGTCGGGTGTGAATGGACATGTCCGATCGGGAGTGGAACCTTACTATGCGTGTCCGGTCCTACACTGTAGAGCGTCCGGTCACAACTTAAGTGTACCGATGACCGTTGAGACCGAGCGATCAGTATTTGAAGCAGGGGCCACGTGGCATGCATCGCGCGACCAGACACTAGGATCCTACGTCCGGTCGATCTGACCGGCGCGTCCGGTCGCCCTGATTTTTTACGGAACAGAGAGCCAACGACTCTATTTGTGGGGTCTCTCTATTTAAGTGCATTGCTTGAGTGATTGCATCTAGAGGTACTTGGTGTTTGTGTTTCCCTGCCAGATTCATTTGTTGCTCTTGGTGGTTGCCACCACCTAGACGGCTTGGTGCAGCGGAGGAGGATTGGCACGAGTTGGTGATTGTTCATGGCTATCTCCTAGTGATTGTGAGGGGACTTGTGCCTTCCCTGGTGGAGTGTTGAAAGGCAACCCTAGTGGATTGCTTGTGTCATTGAGTTACCTCACTTGTGGGTAGGTTCTTGCGGTGTTCAATTGTGGACGAGGTTCGTGCAACACCTCTTAGCCGCCGAACCACCAAGTGTTGGTTGACACAATGGGGACGTAGCGTGTTGCAAGCACGTGAACCTCGAGAGAAAATTGGTTGTCTCTTATCCTTTGGTATTCTCCCGGTTATTGAGTTACTATTTATCTTGCGATTGATTCACTCCTCTACACGGCGGTATAATCACCTTACTAACTCATTTATATACCCACAAACTAGTTGTAGCAAGCTCTTTAGTGTAGCTAGAATTGACAGCTTGCTTTGTAGCTTAAGTTCATCTAGTGGAGCTCTTTACTGTAGCAAGTGTGAGAGCTCTTAGTGAGTAGTGACTTAGTAAATTATGTGTCTAGTAATCATAGTAACTAGAATTGTTGGATAGGTGGGTTGCAACCCTTGTAGAGCTAGAGCAAGTTTGCTTTTTGCTATTTGTCATACTAATCAAATTGCTCTAGTTGGTTTATAGAATTTTAAATAGGCTATTCACCCCCCCCCCCTCTAGCCATATTAGGACCTTTCAAGTGGTATCGGAGCCGTGGTCACCATTTGATTGAAGGCTTAACAACCTCGATGTCAAAATTATGGCTCAAGTTGTGTTCAACCATATGGGGGGCAAACCACCGTTCTTTGATGGCACAAGCTATGATTATTGGAAAAGAAAGATGTGGATGTATCTTGGTTCAATCAATGATCAAGTATGGGATGTGACCGAGAGTGACTATGCTATCATTGATCCTGACAATCTCACCAACGAAGACAAGACCAACAAGCAATGCAATACAATGGCTCTCAACACCATATACATTGTCATTGATTCCAAAGTGTTTTAGCAAATCAAAGATTGTGAGAGAGCTAATGAGGTGTGGAAGAGATTGGAGAAAATATATGAGGGCACACCAACGGTGAAGAGTGCTAAGTTATATATTCTTAAGGACAAGTTGACAAGCTTTAAGATGAAGGAAGGTGAGAGCATTCCGGAGATGTTCCATCGATTGCAAGTGATTATCAATGATTTGAAGGCATTGGAAGAAAAGATCAATGATGATGATGTCTCTTATCGGTTCTTGATGTGCTTACCTCTAAGATTTGAGATGTTGAGATTATTTATCATAAGAGGCAATTTGAAGGAGATTACCCCTAACCAAGTACTAGGTGATGTCATGACACAAGAGACATACCATGTGGAAAGAGAAGGGGTTGACAAGGATGACAAGAAGACGATGATAAGAAGAAGAAGAATGTAGCATTTAAGGCTAGCTCATCATCCAAGAACAAGGGCAAGTCCAAGAAAGAATCAGGTGATGATGAGAATCTTAGTGACATTAATGATGAGGCCATGGCTCTATTTGTGCGCAAGATGGGCAAATTCATGAAGAAGAAGGACTATGGTGCAAGAAAGAGAAGAGATTACATCAAAAGCAAAGAATATGTGAGAAGATGCTACAATTGCAAGAGCCCTGATCACGTTGTAGCGGATTGTCCCTACAATAGTGACACTGATGAGGATAAGAAGAAGAAGAACAAGACGGAGAAGGAGGAGAAGAAGATGACCTTTCAAAAGAAGAAGAAGGGTGGAGACTATGTGGTCACTTGGGATAGTGATGGCTCTTTGGATAGTGATGACTCTAGTGATGATGACAAGAAATCTATCAAGAAGGCACTAGCAAGCATCGCCATCAACAACAAGCCCTCCATCTTCAACACTCCATCGACATGCTTCATGGAAAAGCCTACCAAGGTAAAATATGATGTGAGTGATGATGATAAATGTGAAAGTGATGCTTGTAGGAGTGATGATGATGATAAGGAGTACACCAAGGAGGAGCTCATGGACATGTGTAAGTGCATACTTGCTTTGAGATGAAGAGAAAGTAGTGCAAAGAATTGCACAAGAAAGTCAAATTTCTTGAGCAATCTCTTGATGAGCTCAAAGCCACTCATGAGAGGCAATTAGAAACCCATGAGAAGCTTGGCAAAGCTCACTCTAAGCTTGAAAAGACTCACTCCTCTCTCATTGAGCAAGTCAAAATGGAGGAAGCCAAGAAGGAATAAGTGATTGTGTCTTGTGATGTGAGACTAACATGTGATATTATTGATGAATCTTTTTATAAGCCCTGTTGTTGCTCCTACTAACCCTTCTTGTAGCACTTCTACTTCAACTTCACCTTTGAGTGATGGTTTCACTTTATATGTCTCTCTAATGGTGGAAAATGAGACTCTCAAGAAGGAGGTGAATGAGCTCACTCGTGCCTTAGGCAATGCCTATGGTGGAGATGCCCGTTTGCTAAAGTGCTTGGGTAGCCAAAGGTTTTCTCTCAATAAAGAGGGATTAGACTATAGCCTCAAGAAAGGCAAGGTGGCCTTTGTCACTCCCAAAGCTAGCTTTGTGAAGGGCATGGTCGGTTTTACAATAGATGCAAGCAAGTTGGGCATATAAAGCAATATTGTAAGACTAACAAGAACAAACTACCTGATTTATCCTCAATTAGATTTGATTCTTGTTATATGCTTGTTAAGGAGGCCAATGGTGTGAAGGCTAAGTTCATTGGTATACCAATTATGGGCCCAAAGAAGAAGGTCATTTGGGTACCAAAGACCTTGTTAACTAACCTTCAAGTACCCAAGCAAGTTTGGGTACCTAAAAAAATTGATCTTATTTTATAGAACCATTATAAAGCCTGAGGAAGACATTAGGTGCTTGATAGTGGGTGCACACAACACATAACCGGTGATCCAAGAATATTCAATTCAATCAATGAAAATAAGAGCAATTGGATTGATAGTATCACATTTGATGACAATGACAAAAGCAAGGTCAAAGGTCTTGGTAAGATTGCAATATCCAATGACTTGAGCATTTTCAATGTGCTACTAGTAGAGAGCTTGAACTTCAACCTATTATAGGCAGCTTAATTGTGTGATCTTGGTTTCAAGTGCATATTTGGTGTGGATGATGTAGAGATCATAACCATAGATGGCTCTAACTTGATATTCAAAGGATTTAGATATGAGAATCTATACATGATTGATTTTAATGCTAGAGAAGCTCAATTGTCAATATGTTTGATAACTAAGTCTAGCATGGGTTGGTTATGGCATAAAAGGCTTGATCATGTTGGAATAAAACAATTGAACAAGTTTATCAAGTATGACTTAGTTAGAGGCTTGAAAGATGTCACATTTGAGAAGGATAAGTTATGTAGTGCATGTCAAGCCGGAAAGCAAGTGAGTAACACACATCCTAAGAAGAGCATGATAAGCACATCTAAGGCATTTGAGTTGATGCACATGGACTTATTTGGACCAACCATATACACTAGCATTGGTGGAAATAAATATAGATTTGTGATTGTGGGTGATTTCACTAGATACATATGGGTGTTCTTTCTTGTTGACAAGAGTGATGTGTTTGCAACCTTTAAGACATTCATCAAGAGAATTCATAATCAGTTTGAAAACAACCATCATGAAAGTGAGAAGTGACAATGGAAGTGAGTTCAAGAACATAAGAGTGGATGATTTGTGTGATAAGTTTTGAATTAGTCATCAATTTTCGGCCAAGTATAATACACAATCAAATGGCCTAGTTGAAAGAAAGAATAGAACTTTGATTGATATGGCAAGATCAATGTTGAGTGAGTACAATGTGAATCATTCTTTTTAGGCCAAAGCAATCAACACGGCTTGCTATTATAGCAACCGACTCTATTGTCACCTCATGATGGAGAAGACACCTTATGAGCTATTGAATGGAAGAAAGCCCAATATAGCATACTTTTGAGTTTTTGTTGTAAATACTGCATATCGAAGAAAAGGCACCAGATTGAGCAAGTTTAAAAAGAAATGTGATGAAGGTTTCTTGCTTGGTTACTCCACTACTAGCAAGGCATATAGAGTTTAGAATTTGGCTAGTGGTACTCTTGAGGAGGCATGATGTGGAATTTGATGAAATAAATGGTTCCCAAGAGGAAATAAGAATCTAGATGATGTGAAAGGCACTCAATTAGTCAATGCAATGAAGAACATGGACATAGGTGATATAAGACCAAAAGAGGTGATTGATGTTGAAGATGACAAGAATAAAGTGCTCTCTAACTCAAATATACAAGCTAGTGATTCTCAAGATCAAAGTCAAGCAAGTGCTAGTGTTGACAAAATACAAGATCAACAACAAGTGGCTAGTTCATCATCTCAACCAAATGATCAATCAAATGCAAGTAATCAAGTGCAAGTGCTCCAATCAACCAATGTTGCAAGAGATCATCCATTGAACACTATAATTGGTGATATTTCTAGAGGTGTATAAACAAGATCTAAATTGGCATCATTTTGTGAACATTTCTCATTTGTGTCATCCATTGAACCTAAGAAGATACATGAAGCTTTGAAGGATGTTGATTGAGTCAATGCTACGCATAAAGAGCTAAACAACTTCAAGAGAAATCAATTATGGGAGTTAGTTAAGAGGCTTATGGATCATAATGTAATTGGAAACCAAGTGGGTCTTTTGGAACAAGCAAGATCAAGATGGCATAGTAATAAGGAACAAAGCAAGATTAGTGGCTCAAGGTTACACTCAAGTTAAAGTTCTTAAATTTGGAGAAACATATGCCCTGGTTGCAAGATTTGAAGCAATTAGGATCTTGTTAGCCTATGCTTGTGCCCACAACATCAAGTTATACCAAATGGATATGAAGAGTGCATTTCTCAATGAATACATTAATGAGCTTGTGTATGTTGAGCAACCTCCCAGTTTTGAAGATGAAGAGAAACCTAACCATGTTTACAAGTTGAGAAAGGCTTTGTATGGAATGAAACAAGCACCAAGAGCATGGTATGAGAGATTGAGGGATTTTCTACTCTTTAAGGGATTCAAGATGGGAAATGTTGACACCACACTCTTTACCAAGAAACATGGAAATGACTTATTTGTATTGCAAATCTATTTTGATGATATCATATTTAGGTCAATAAATCAAGATTTTTATGAGGAGTTTGGCAAAATGATGACAAGTGAGTTTGAGATGTCCATGATTAGAGAGCTTAGTTACTTCCTCGGTCTTCAAATCAAGCAAACGAAGAATGACACATTTATAAGTCAAGGCAAGTACATCAAAGACATGCTCAATAAGTTTAGCATGAGTGATAGCAAAGCTATTAGCACACCAATTGGGACAAATGGTAATTTGGATAGTGATGCAAGTGGCAATATGGTAGATCAAAAATTGTATCAGTCTATTATTGGAAGCCTACTCTATGTGACCGTATCAAGGCCGGATGTGATATTTAGTGTATGCATGTATGCTAGATTTCAAGCCTCACCAAGAGAAAGTCATTTGAAGGCGATAAAAAGAATATTGAGGTACTTGAAGCATACACAAAATATTGGTTTATGGTATCCCAAAGGAGCAAAGTTTGAGCTAGTTGGTTACTCCGACTTAGATTATGCGGGCTGCAAGGTTGAAAGGAATAGCATCTTGGGCATATGTCAATTATTAGGAAGATCACTTATTTCATGGTCATCAAAGAAGTAAAATAGTGTTGCATTATCAACCGTCGAAGCCGAATACATATCCACCGGTAGTTGTTGTGCACAAATACTTTGGATGAAGGCCACTTTGAGTGACTTTGGAATCAAGTTCAAGAAAGTGCCATTGCTATATAATAATGAGAGTGCAATCAAGTTAACCAACAATCCGATTCAACATGCAAGAACAAAACACATCGATGTCCGCTATCATTTCATAAGAGATCACTAACAAAAATGGGACATTTGCATTGAGAGTGTGGGCACCGAAAATCAACTTGTCGATATCTTCACCAAGCCACTTGATGAGAAGAGTTTTTGCAAGCTAAGGAATGAATTGAACATACTTGACTTCTCAAATATGTGTTGATGCACCCCCCATTATATGACATGTGTCTTCTTCGAGTAAAGCAAGGTAAAGTTGATTGACATGTCATTCATCCATTGCTAAGGACTTGTTTAGTGCATCTAGTCATTCCTTCCATGTCATAGGCTCATAATCATTTGAAACAGGGGCCACGTGGCGTGCATCGCGCGACCGAACGCTGGGGTACTACGTCCGGTCGATCTGACCGGCGCGTCCGGTCGCCCTGATTTTTCAGGGAACAGAGAGCCAACGGCTCTATTTGTGAGGGCTCTCTATTTAAGCCCTATGACCGGCTCTAGCTCACTCTCTTGGCTATTTTGCATTGACATAGCAACCTTATGAGCTTAGCCAAAGCCCTCCCACTCATCTCCATCATTGATTCATCATGTTTGTGAGATTGGGAGAGAATTCAAGTGCATTGCTTGAGTGATTGCATCTAGAGGCACTTGGTGCTTGTGTTTTGCTGCCAGATTCGTTTGTTGCTCTTGATGGTTGCCACGACCTAGACGGCTTGGTGCAGCGGAGGAGGATTGGCACGAGTTGGTGATTGTTCATGGCCATCTCCCGGTGATTGTGAGGGGACTTGTGCCTTCTCCGGCGGAGTGCCGAAAGGTAACCCTAGTGGATTATTTGTGTAATTGAGTTACCTCACTTCTGGGTAGATTCTTGCGGTGTTCAATTGTGTGGACGAGGTTCGTGCAACACCTCTTAGCCTCCGAACCACCAAGTGTTGGTCGACACAACGAGGACGTAGCGTGTTGGCAAGCACGTGAAACTCGGGAGAAAATTGGTTGTCTCTTGCCCTTTGGTATTCTCCTGGTTATTGAGTTACTATTCATCTTGCGATTGGTTCACTCCTCTACGCAGCGGTATAATCACCTTACTTACTCATTTGCATACCCACAAACTAGCTGTAGCAAGCTCTAGTGTAGCTAGAATTGAGGGCTTGCTTTGTAGCTTAAGTTTATCTAGTGGAGCTCTTTAGTGTAGCAAGTGTGAGAGCTCTTAGTAAATAGTGACTTAGGAAATTATGTGTGTTGTGATTATAGTAACTTGAATTGTTGGATAGGTGGCTTGCAACCTTTGTAGAGCTAGAGCAAATTTGTTTTTCGCTATTTGTCATACTAATTAAATTGCTCTAGTTGCTTTATAGATTTTTAAATAGGCTATTCACACCCCTAGCCATATTAGGATCTTTCACGAGCCCATTACCCTTAGAGAGTCGGGCGAGGCAGAGCCATGACCTCGGTGTCGGCCGGAGCGGAGCTCACCTCGAGGTCAGGCGGGCGAGCCCATGGCCTCGGTGTCGGACGTGGCGGAGCCAACTCTCAGGGACCGGGTGAGGCGGAACCCGCGGCCTCAGTGTCAGGCGAGGCGGAGCCAACCCTCAGGCATCAGGCGAGGCGGAGCCCACGGCCTCGGTGAGGCGGAACCCGCGGCCTCAGTGTCAGGCGAGGCGGAGCCAACCCTCAGGCGTCGGACGAGGCGGAGCCTACGGCCTCGGTGTCGGGCGAGGCGGAGCCCGTGGCCTGGAAGTGGTGGAGTTTGCGCACCTAAGAGTTGATTGGAGCTGTAGTCATATTCTTGCTCGAACGAATAAATATTGATGATTATTACCTCCTCCTGTTCAGTTACGGGATATCGGTCGTCGATAAGAACATTCCTGTCGTGTCCGTCCCGATAGCAACGTTGGAGTTATCGGTCAAGCCGTGGATTTTTGTCCAGCCAGCGAGATTGAAAGGGAAAAAGGGTGTCGCCAAAAACATTACTATATTATATGCAAGCACGTTTTTTTTAAATTATATGCATGCACTTCTGTAAACTGCTACAGCAATAAGAGTAGGCGGGGTTTTTGTAAAGTATTCTACCTATATCTATATGTCCTTTTCACTTCCAAAGCCCATTAAACGCTCATTCCCAAATGGTACATCTTTTCTTTTGTCTCGTCCCATCCATCGTTCTCTTCGCATCATGGGCGTGCTGTCCTGGTGACAAAGTCCACAAGGCTGCCCAAATGTCCTTTGCTCAACACTCGCATTCTCAGATCTTAATCATCATGCTAGAACACATTACCATCCTTATTACAAATGTCAAATTTCAAATACCGTACTGATTTCATGAACCATCTTGGTAGCAAAGTCAACGTTTCTTGAAGCACTAGCCTATCAAAACACGTGCTAGTGCACGTGACCAGTAACTTTGAGAGGTATGAGTGTTATAAAGTTCTGAATAAACTTGCGCTACACAGCTAACTAAAATTACTCACCGTAGTACGTACACTTTCTTAAACACAATATCTCCGGAATGAAAGATTTTAGTTACAAAATCTTAATGTGTTCCCTTTGCATCGTGTCTCCATGCGTGATTAATATTGTGTTTTTCTGATACCTTCAGCCTGTTCGTTTATTGGTTTCACCAGTATTGAAACCAAATTAATGACGATATTTTCTCTCTCAAAAAAACCAAGTATGTAACCAACCAAATGAATAGGCCCTTATAGGTTCAGCTAAGTTTTGACATGAAACTCAATATACTCATACCTTATGTCATTGTAGACCGAGGTCTTCGTACACACGGTCTCGTCAGACTCTCAAACGGGGAATGAATGGCGAAAGTGATGAGGAAATGAAGCAGTGAAGGAGATCAAGAACCATAGGTGCTACTATTCAGTCTCCTCTATACAACCATCCTTACATTACCAAAAGACCGTTGTACCCCTGCTCCTACTATAGACACCGGAAATATTCCCCTACACGGGGACCCTTTGGCCAATTCAGTTGTACAAGTAGAAAAGGGCATCCAACCACTTTTGGGGCGCGGGGAGGGCCCGTCGCCAACAGCATAGCTTTCACCCGAGCCTTCGCCAGCTCCGTGCCCCCACTCAAGGCGAATCCTCCCTGCCTTTGAGCGAAATGGTGTTTCCCAACTGTGCCTTCACCTTGCATGTTTCCCTTCGCCAATTGCACTGTCGGTCGAGGTGTCTTGGCGAAAATCTGAGACCTGCCAGATCGTTAGACGGATAAACTGAACAATGTGGGACGGTGTCTGCGCGATTGGGGCCTCGCTGAACACCTTCCTTTGTTTATTCATGTGTACATGTTGGTTTTTTTAGTGATGACACTAGTGGGTCATTCGGATGTGTATATAGAGGCCGACTTAGGATGTTGCTTTGGGTTATTTTCTTTAGTTACAAAACATGTAATTTAGATACAAATTATACTAGTACTTTAGATTTATGCAATGGTATAAGTGATAGTTTAGAGTTTGATTTAGAGCGTTCATTTATATTACTTTTTAAGAGAATGAGTACATAGATTCGGTGTGGTTGCTCTACTAGGAAAAATAAAATAGATCCAATGACTGTTAGTACAAATGATTAGCGAAGTATTCCATTGGCAGCCAGTGTTTATGTTTAAAACCGATAGGATTATCAGTTTTGCTTTGCATCTCATGATAATTAAGGTGGACGCATGCTCTATAAAGAAACCCCTAGCTAGAAATAGTACATCGTTTTCTTCAATATATCAAACTCTATTTCTTATTTCCGAGCTGTCGACCCTCACACCACGTCCATCATAGCTACATCGACACCGAGCTAACAACGTGACATCCACAGATGTGGTTACTCGTCATGTTATATCTATGTGGCGTCTAACTGTTGGTTGTACTCCTAAAGCCTGATCCGACGCTGGTCGATACTATCATCTAAACAGTGTGTGTCGATGATCCAATAGCCACGATCTACATGTAACACGAGGACCACAGCCTTTTCCGCATTCCTGAGGAGATTGACGAGATGTCGAGATCGGTACTGGGCTTTCTTCTTCGAGAAAATTGCAGTTTGCATGTACCACATGGATGGATGGCATGTAGGCAAGGCAGGTCACATTGACAGCACATGCAATGCAGCCAAGTGTGACAGGAAAAGAAAACGGGGCAGACGGAGGGAGCCACTCCTCCGCGACTACTCCTACGTCCGTGTGTGTCGCCCCGCTGCTGACTGTGCTCTGCGTTCTCTGCGGCGCATGGTATGGGGAATCAATCCTGCTCTCGTGAAGGCCGTGGCGCCACCCCTCTCCTGTGATGCTCTGCTTGGCCGTAGCGCGGCCGCGGGATGGATAGCCGCCTACCCGAGACCGAGAGCGAGTGAATACGGGAGAAAACAATAAAGATACTAGGGGAGGGGACGGACGGACTTGGCAGCGGATGGGCAATAAAGAACGGCGCGGTCAGGGTCAGAGGGCGGCAGCGGCAGGCAGGGCGCGGCCACGCGAGGTGGGGAGGGAGCCGAGGCGCGACACATGGAGCGCACCGCATCGGCAGCGTCGCGCCACACGCAGGCCGCCGCGCCGCCCTAGCCCGGCAAGCCAAGGAGGATCCCCGGTTCTGGTCGAACCACCCCCACCCCACCCGAGACGAGGCGACGCAGACCCAACCCAACCCAACCCAACCACCCAAACCCAACCACAGGCACCAGCTGACGACCTGCACCACCGCCCGCCCGCCCGCCGCTTCAAACACCCTGCGCCGGCCGCGGCCGGCCGGACTGACCGGCTGAGCTCACTCACGCAGCACCCCACCTCACCTCACTCCGGGTCCGGGGTCAGGTCTGGCCGGCCGGGCGCGGGGCTTCCGCCAGCCAACGCCCACCTGCCTCACCGATGCGGCGAAAAGGAAGTCCTCCGCTTGTCCTGTCTCCACGCGCCGATGCATGTGGCTGCTCGCCGGGCACCAACGACTCGGCGTCACTCCTCACGTGCCGCGGCAGACGGGCACATGTTCGCTTGATCGTATCTTATCAGCCATGATACGGAACAGCCAGCTTATAACGGTGTGGGAACTGGCTCTGGCTGGCCAAGTGCGGTGCGGGTTCCCTATCCGGGATTCCGGGAGATGTGGCAGTAGGGCGCAGTGCTGCCCGATCCGAGCAGTTTTTGCTTCTGCGGGGAACATTTCCCGCACGTACTACAGTTGCACGGCGAAAAGCCTTTTCACTGATGCATTGGCATTGCACGGTGTATATTTCCCATCCCCAACGGTTGTATTTTCCCAGCTTCGGTTTTACAAGTACTCCTCCGTGCGTTGAATTTGAATACCTGACCTTTTTCCCCCCTTTGCCACAGAAGATTGGGTTTGAATCTTTCGGTGGTGTTGTATTCAAGGTTGTATCTGTTGTACGTCTCGTACGTCCTAATTTTGTCAAATAATCCACCAAAATCCCATACATTGCCTAAACGCCATCTCCATGAACAAGCCAACAAATTTCTAGCCATTTTCAGATTGGCAGATTGGTCATATGCAATTTTTACAATCTGCTACGGGCTAACGAGAGGTTAATAGTTGGGTTGTTACAATCTACTAGTGTTAAGATAGTTAAAGCTCTTTATACAAACTGCCTGTTTGTTCCAACTTCCTACTTACAGTAAAAGCCACCGTTACAATGAGAAACTGAAATGAGGGCAGACAAATTTTGTAAGCTTTAAAGTCATATATGAAAATAAAAGCAAGCAACAGTACTCCATCGTTCATCTGCATCTGCTACGAGGTAGGAGTAGTATAGTACTCTGTCGGGGTAGTACTCAGTACGGGTATCATTCATATCTCATTCTGACTGTACTATCCCCGGACGTTACACAGTTCAGTATAACAAAATAAATAAATAAAAACTCTGTAAATCCTTCTTATTTGTCAAGAATTAAATAGATTCTAACTTTTAGTTCTAAATAAGTTCACTATTAAATTGAATTTTAATATTCCGTTTTCATACAAATGTTAATATTCCGTTGTGTATGGGACGGTGAGAGCACTACCCAAACGTACAGTGCAGTAGTAAAAGCGAACGCAAGTGAAGAAAAGGAAACTCCCCCCTTGCAATGTCCTTGTTTTTCGCAGGCTTTTCCCTCAGAAAAGCTGGCGGTAAAAAGGAGGAAAAGCCTCCCCGTAGCTAGCCATAGCAAGTATTGATGCTTTTCATTGAAGAGGTGAGCCTGCCGGCCTGACTGCGTGGGCGCGCATTCGCAGCACTCCATGCGGTCAGCTCTGCCCCCGCGAATACTACCTGGCACTGGCAGGGCATTAAAAGCAGTAAAAATAAAAACTGAAGCAACCTCCAAAGACCCCTATGACAGCCCGGGCCCGCACGGCCCACCGTACGGCAGAGACGCGCCTCCTCCATCTCCTGAGTCTTGAGTCCTACCTGACCTTCTACTTCTATATAAAAGGCCTCAGGCCTGCTCGCCCTTTAGCACACCGCTCCGCGCTCCCTGTCGCCTCGCCCGCCCGCCCCCGCGCGGCCGTTTCACCTTTCTCCCACCGGCCACCTCTCTCAGGCGGCGGCGACTCTTCGGGAGATACAGAGAGAGATGAGGACGAGGAGCGGGTCCCGGTATTCCAACGGCAGCGAGGTGGTTGCCTTGGTGGGGCAGAAGAGGAAGAGGTCGGCGTCGGCCGTCGCCGGAGAGTGCGCCTGCGGCGGGCGCAGGAAGCGGCTTACCGGCGGTCTGGACTACCTGGACGCGCTCCCCGATGACCTTGTCCTCTCCGTCCTGACCAAGCTCGCCGCCTCCTCCTCGGCGCCCTCCGACCTGCTCTCCGTCCACCTCACGTACGTCTGCCCGGGCATCCTTTCATTTGTCATCAACTCCTCGTGTTTCATCGGACGGCGAACGCTCCCTCTCCCTCGCGCGATGGAGTAGTAGTCGAAATGCGTGGGGGAGCGGGGGCAGTTTTGCTGTTTGCGGAAACATTGGGAGCGTGTGATAGATAGGGATAAGGCGAAGGCCAAGGATCGTGCGCTGACGTGTTTGGCGTTTGCAGGTGCAAGAGGCTCAACGAGCTCGGCGGCCATGACATGGTGTTCGCCAAGGCCTCGCCGGCGTCGCTGGCCGTCAAGGCGGCGGCGTGGTCCGAGCCGGCGCAGAGGTTCCTCAAACGCTGCGCCGACGCCGGCAACCTGGAGGCCTGCTACATTCTCGGCATGGTACGCCACGCGTCCACAACCCTAATGAGTTGAGAGTAGAGTCGATCGGATCGTTTCCGTTCTTCTCGGCTCAAGCGCCGCACGGCATGATGGATGAGTGGCTGAGCGCATGCATGCTTCTGTCTTCCCTGCAGATTCGGTTCTACTGCCTGGGCAGCCGCAGCGGCGGCGCGGCGCTGCTGGCGAGGGCGGCCGTCGGCGGGCACGCCGCGGCGCTCTACTCGCTGGCGGTGATCCAGTTCAACGGCAGCGGCGGCGCCAAGTCGGACCGCGACCTGCGCGCGGGGGCGGCGCTGTGCGCGCGAGCGGCCGCGCTGGGCCACGTCGACGCTCTCCGCGAGCTCGGGCACTGCCTCCAGGACGGCTACGGCGTGCGTCGGGACCCCGCCGAGGGCCGCCGCCTCCTGGTCGCCGCGAACGCACGCGAGCTCACCCTCGCGCTCTCCGCGGCGGCCGCCTCGCGCCACGCCGTCGCCGCGCTGCCCTTCGCCGCCGCTGCGGCCGCGGGCGGCGTCGGTGGTGGAGGGTGCCCGCTCCTGTCGGACTTCGGGTGGAGCCTCCCCGAGGCGGAGCCCCACGCGGCGAACCAGTTCATGGTGGACTGGTGGGCCTCTCGCTGCGCCGCCCAGGCTGGCGGAAAGAAGCCCGGCGGCGACAGCAGCGGCGTGGACGGCGACGGCGCGGAGCTCCGGCTGTGCTCCCACATGCGGTGCGGGCGGCGCGAGACGCGGCGGCACGAGTTCCGGCGGTGCTCCGTGTGCGGCGCGGCCAACTACTGCTCCCGCGCGTGCCAGGCGCTGGACTGGAAGCGCGCGCACAAGGCGCAGTGCGTGCCCATGGACCGGTGGCTCCTCGCCGCCGTTGGCGGCGGCGGCGAGGCCCAGCAACAGCAGCAGTGAGGAAACGCCGTTTCTCCCAACGGCTGACATGACGAGCCAGCACTAGTCCCCTACACCAGGCCCACCACGGCTCCGCCGCAGCGGCCGTGCCGGCCGGCGCACCATAGACCCGGGCGTAGCGAAAGGCGCGCCGGTGGATGAAAGCGTTTCGGCTGTTTGTTTCCCCTCTTTTCCACCGCAGCAGCTGATGAATTGAATGAGGTTTCTCGCTGCCGTTTGGGCCCGGGTGTCGTCATGTCAGATGTACGTATTCTACTAGGAAGGAAGAGCAATAGTGATCCACCACTTGCATCTCCTTATTTTTTGTAATCTTCTGGTATTTCTAAGGGACGAGGCGTAGAATTCCAATTTCCAAGCCATTTTTGTAATGGAGCTTTGGAGTTGAGGTTTCCATGCGTTTTTCTGTCGCCTTGTGTGTTGGTGTTTTGGATGGACGCTGTGGAGTGCGGCCTTTACCGCTGCCAATACGCTATACGTACTCCCTGCGTGCCATTGCCCACACGGTAATGTATAGTACAAGTAGGAAAGATACGTCTTACTGGCTGTGCTACGTCCTAGTACATGACACATGGGCATAGCAGAACAAAATAAGCTGCCTGTGGTTCCTCTTTTTTTTTTAGCAAAACTCTCTGGTGACCAAGGAGCTTTTTACTAAAGTTTCTTGGTAAAATTGCTGCATGAAACACCCCAATCCTGCTGCATCTGGTAACCAAGCAAAGCTGCGTGAGGACCCATTTGCAAGTCATGCAAAACCTAAGGGCGGAGTACTATATTGGGCGCGTTAGCTGGTCTGGATGGTCCAGACCAGCCGGCAGACCCCCATCTCACAAGACACTGTTCATCAACTAGCCGCTACAGTGTTTCTCTCTCACAAAACCAACCAGTTTCAGCCAAGTTTTAGACCAACGAACGGGGCCATTGAGCCTTTTACCCGTGTGTCATTATAAAAGATGGTCACGGTCTATGTGCCAGTAAAAAATTCGAACGCACCTATATGCCATCACACTTTACTTTTTTTTCCTCCCAAGTAATTCCGTCCACTTTTTCATCTAACGGTGTCAATCTGCTTTGGAAAAAGTCTCAAATACCGTCACGTTGCTTCTTGACCGTGCCCTTCTTCGTTTCCTCCGCCAGTTGTCTTCGTCCGTCCTCCACCACCGTGTCTTGGGCGGGCAGCAGCAGCGCGCCAGTCGAGGTGGGCCCGAGACGCGCGGCCGGTCGGGTGGAGCCTAGCCGCTCAACGCGCCTCGGCGTCCATCGTTAAGCGCCCACCGGCAGCACCAGCCGATTCCACCGCCCGGCGACCATGACCGACGCGATGGCGATGCTGCCGCGGCGCGCGTCTGCCTGTGCGAGCAGCGTCGCGCCTGCCGTCGGCCACGAGCTCCCTGCCCACCTGAACTCGCCAGACCCAGCCCAGGCCTGCGCGTGCTAAGGCTACCTCAAGCCGAGGACGCGCCGCCCCGACCCTGCGTTCCTCCCGGCACGGACACGGCCAAGACAACAGCCTTGGGGAGAGGCCAATGGCCTTGGTGGCGCGATCGGAACCCGCCGCAACATGAGCGGGCGGATATGGCGAAGACAACAAAGGCGAGGAACAGCGCGCGGGAGGAAAGCTGCTGGCGCGGCGAGGAGGCCCAGCAAAACGCAGGCGCGGCGTGGTCACCGAAAGCAGCGCCAGATGGAGGCTCGGCGGCGGCGCGATTCAGCTACTTGGGGAGCTTGGCCCTGATCGCCGGAGCAGCGTTCATGAGCCTGCAACTCGAGAGAGAGCCTCGACCATGGCCCGTCTTCTCAGGACCCGGCGACGCTGCGTCGGGGCGAGGGTCATGCGGCGATGAATGTTGGTGAGAGGACCGGCGCTTCAGGGCTGGGCAGCGCGCCGGGCCGCATGGCCGCAGATCGCGGATGTGAGAGGGAGTGGGGAGCCGGGCTCGCCGGAGTCGAGAGGGGCTCGCCGAAGTTGGGAGGGGGCTCGCTGGAGTCGGGATGGGGGTCGCCGGGTCGGGAGGCCACGCATCAGCGAGAGGGCTCTTGCGATCGGAAGAAGATGCCGATGGGGAAAAAATATAGAGAGCAGTTTACGCCTTGACAGAAGGGCATTTTGGACGTTTTCACTAACTGGGCCCACGTGTCAGGGCTGGCAAACGGCAAAAATCCAACGGATGGTGAACGGAATGGCTTGGGAGAAAAAAAAATAGAGTGTCATGACACATAGATGCGTTCGAACTTTTTAGTGACACGTATGCCACGACCATCTTTTATAATGGCACATCTGTAAAAGTCTCTACTATATTTGAGACAGGAAGCAGGACCTCCATCATCATCAGCAAAAAAGGAGAAAGAACACTGTTAGTTCAAAAAAGAGAGGGAGAAAAAAGTTGCACTGCTCCATTGAGTACGTATATTGACACCCACATTCCACCGTCCAGCAAACCAAAAACAATGGGGCAAGCAACAACGGCCACAATAGCAGCAGTAGTACGAAACTTGGAGGCTCTGAACACTCCCCGCGTCACGTACGCGCGCACGCGATGCACGAACCGGCAGGAAAATCCGCGAGGAGACTGAGAAAAAAGAAAGAAAGAACGGCGCGTCCCTGGACGTTCCAGCACCGGCGGCAAGCGCTGCGCCTCGCCGCGTCGCGCCATCCACCCCTCTCCCCGCCCGAAGCGCTGCGACGCTGCGTGCGCTGGAGACCTGCCGAACCGTGCGACGTGATGGCCCCCGGGCCGCGGCGGCATGGACCGACGCAACGCGTGGTGTTCGAGCGACGCGACACCTGCGGCAGCGCAATGTGCTGCAGCGGCACGTATCGCCCATCAGGAGCCGCTGCGTGCGTGCGTACGCCCTCGTAGTATATTCCGATGAGATTTCCTGGCCGGGCCGGCGTGGTGATCTGACGGGATCCGAACCTAGCAGATCCCATCCCATCTCGCTGTTGCCTGTCGCTCGGGGCGGCCGAGCGCCTCGTCGTTTCGCGACCGGCAGGCAGGCAGCTTCGTTCGTCGCCGCGCCGCGCCGCGCTGTGCCTGACCTCTGCCACCCGGCGTTCCACAGGTCGCTCTCGTGCACGGGTGCGTTGCCCGTTGGAGTGGAGCTCAAACAGGTTTTCAAGCTCAGCTCGCGTCCAACCAAAATCTATCTCCCTCTCTGTCCATCATCATGCATCCAGGGATGCTGACTTTTCCGGGTGCTGGCTGGAGTGGAGCCTGGAACGAACTCAAATGGATCAGCAGCAGTTGGGGCGAACGGGGATCATCGTGCGCGCGAATTGGAATAGAATATGGTGGTTGTAACATTTCATTACATTACATTACACGGTGGTGAGGAATCGAATAGATCGAATACGGGTGGATCGATCGGCGACGCATTGGTTGTTGTCGTGGGGCCCTAGCGCGTATACATGTCAGTGTCACCACTTATTCGCCGTCTTAAACGTGGAGCAAGTGTGCGCATCGTGCTTTCGTCGTGCGCCTCGCCCACATCCACAGGGCACGATGAAGATGATGATGGGCTCAAGCTAAACAGCTTTGGTGTGTGTGTGTGTGTGTGTTATGTGAGATTTTTCATCAGAATTGCTATCTTCTAACCGGTTGTTTGGCTGTCTCAGCACCCAGATTTGGCATCGTTGGATTTGGCTCGTGGAGTGTGCTGGGGCGTCCGATCTCCCTCTCTGGTTTGTGATCTCTCTAGCCCTCCGTGGCTTCTCTGTCTCCGACGGAAGCCGCTATGAGCCGCCGCCGCCGCCGCTTCTCCCTTCGACGGCCGACGTCCCCAGCGCGTGGACCTCTCCCTCCGAGGCGCGTGCGTGGGCGTCCCCGGCACCCCCGCCGCCCCCAAGCCGGCCTCCAGCGCTGCCGCTCCCAGACGGCCCTCCGCCGCCCCGCCCGTCCCCATGCATCTCTGCTCTCTGTTCTTCCATTTGTAAATTTGTAAGTTTGTGAATATTTTGATGATATTTATGAAAAATTGATATATATTTCTGTGGTATCTAGAATCCATAAAAAATTGTAATTGTTTTGAAAAAATTAACATATATTTGTATTATTCTTAAATTACATCACTCTATCCATTAAATTACACTAAAAAATTATTGTAAATATAATAATAAGGCGGTGTAAATATAGCTATAAGGCAGTGTAAGTGCATGTGCAATAATCTAGTTGTTGGGAGAGACTAAAACAATCAGTTGTTGGCTAGACAGATTCTTTTTCATATTCATTTAGGTGATTCCATTGAATCTATTGGTAGATAGTGGCTTAGTAGTAAGGAGCATGGAGTTTTAACACATCTTTGGAGCTTATGGAAACCGATAATAAATGACTTATGTTTTTAGAATGTTGGCCGGAAAGGGATGGATATCAAGCTGAACAAAATAGCTTATTTGGCACGGATTTGGCTAATTTTGTGTCTGGAGAATAAAAAGGACTCGCTGTCAAGACCGATTTTGGAGATCAAGAGGAAAGCTTCAATAGTGCTGTGACTTCCTGAAGAATGTTGTGGGGTTTGACGTCTACATGGAGAAGCAACAAGTGGTGGACGAGGTCATTATAATGGATAATGTTGTCTTTTAATTCAAATAATTAAAAGACGGGGGCGCTGGCCCTAGAACTTAATAATTCATTAGATCGTGATCATTTCGTGAGCAACCCGGCCGTACGATTTTTGTTGGCACGGCACAGAGTTACAAAAGAGACAAGCGAGTGTTCGGCAGCCATTATAAACCGGTTTATAAGTCATAGTACAGTATTTTTCTCTCCCAACAAATCAGCCGTACAAATCAGCACAAGCGGCTTTACGAGCAGCCGAACAGATTATGAGAAAAAGGAAAACAATGGTCTTCGCTAGCCTAGGAAACAATAATGTGATAACGCCACCGCCTAGGGCCTACCGGCCTAGGTAGGGCCACCGGCTCCTCGCTTCCACGCCGTCATCGTCGCACCTAGAACCTCTCTCCTTCTTCCTCTCCGGTGACTCTGCCGGAGACAAAAGGGGAGGGGACCCATCATTTTCCCGTAGTTTTCCAGTGTCTTAGGATTTAAGTCCAAATAAATTTCTGGCACAATCAGATGATTTTTGGTCGAGATCGTGTTTTCCGCGATGACTTCAGTAATTGCCACGATGAGATTGACGTTGCATGCGTCGATTTCATCGACAGACGGTCAATTTGTGGCCTTTATCTAAAAGGGGAGGGGTGCTTCTGGGAGCCCTACAAGGACAACGATTTCGGATCATCGTTGTCATCGTCGATGGTCGCGGAGAGAAATTCAAGGTCTCCAAATGATGATTCTGCAGCCTACGTCGTACCCGATGATGCAACTGCCGATATTCTTTCAGCGATTTAGATGCGTTTTGGACTGGCTCCGAAGCATTGGATCTTACGGCATGTCCAATGTTTTAGGGTTGGTCGTTGGACGCGGCATAGTGTCGGATACCATAAAAAGAGGTACCCTAAGCAAAAACCGAAAAAATTGCTTAGATCTTGTAAATATCGAAGCCAAGAGACAACCACGAGGCATCGGCCGATTCTCCGATTTGCCCGAGGCCCACGCCGCAAGGTCTCGGACTAGGTACCAATTCTCCGATTTGCCCGAGGCCCACGCCGCAAGGCCTCGGACGAGGTACCAACTCTCCGCCTCACCCGAGGCCCCCTCGCCCGAGGCCCCGCCCGAAAGGCCTCGGACGAGGTATCGATTCTTCGCCTCGCTTGAGGCCGGCTCGGAAGCTACCCCGTCACCGCCACCACGACCGAGACGTCACGTCCAACTAACGCAACCAACCACTCCCGCATCGTCAGCCGCCCGACGCCACAGTGCGGCGGAGTAACCAACAAGACGGAAGTCGCATCAACGCCCTGCCATCCGGGACAGGACGGGGCGGGGGTTACCGGCCGCTGTGCTCAGCACTGTGCCCACGACTGACGCCCGTACTACACTGTGTAGCCTAACCCCTGCTCCAAGGACAGCGCGGCGTGGAGAGTCAAGTATAGGTCCCTGTAGCCTCGGAATCAACGAACAAGGCCAACTGCTCCCTCCGAGCCTCGGCTATCCGCTTCCGGGCTCCTGTAGCCTCGGGACTTGTGTCTGCCGAGCCCCCCACGATGGTTCAGCCTCTGCATCGACTGGGCCTCGGTTCTCTATGTTGTCAACACTCTGGCACCGGCACGTCGCCCGCAGAACGCGCCATACCCTCCGTCAGGCTGCAGGAGCCCCCACGTCGCGCACAAGGCCTAGCTCTTGTAGCCTCAGAATCAGCGCGCCCGTGCCATCGCATCAACCCGGCCTTGGCACTCCGCACCAGTCAAACCTATAGTAACCAGCTCGCCTCTGACAGAAGAAGGCGCGCCTGCCACCACGGGAATGGGCGTGACCGGCGCGTCACTCCAGTGCACCGAGGACAAGACCGCTCCACTGACCATACTGCCACAGTGACAAGCTACAGGGCTCGGACATGCCGCCTCTACCAAAAAGAGCACCACATAGCAAACACATGTACCGCCCCTGTACCTCCCTTCGACTATAAAAGGGAGTAACTGGGGCCGCCCCTAGGAGGACGAACGGACACACACTCACGGAGACATCGCTCATATAGACACACGCGCAAGCGACGAGCAACACTCTATAATACGCACGCTCCTCACTGCAAGAGATCAACGTCTTAAGCAACCCACGCCGCTCCACGCAGAGATCTGGGACTAACTCCCTCTCTCGCCCTGCTTGTAAACCCCCACTACGAGCACCTCGGTGCAAGCCATACAAGATCGCTCTCCCAGACTGGACGTAGGGCACCTATTGCCTGAACCAGTATAAACCTTGTGTCTCTTTGCATCACCATCCGGGATAGGGACACGCAGTATGTTTTCACTCGTTGGTTGAGGACCCGCCGGTCCAAAACACCGACAGTTGGCGCGCCAGGTAGGGGGATACTGCGTGTTAGCTTAATCATCCCAACAAGTCCTGGATGGCAGACCCCGTACGACCACTGTGTCTCGGCACGGTGATCTGGTTCGGGAGCCTAGAGTTCATGTCTCTAGGATACGAGTACGACCTAGTACTCCTCCCATCTAGAGCCCCGTTGGCCGACGACGGCATCACGCACCAGCAGCCCAGGTGTAGGCGGCGCCTAGGCCGCCGCTCTCATAGCGCTCGCCAGGCACGACACGAGTGGAACCACCCCAACACCGCGCAAGTTCAGGGCAACGCTATGCGCCCCACCAGTTTCCCACACCCGGCTGTGGGCGCAGAGTCCCTGGCTGGGGACCTGTCTAGCTTAAGCCTGGGCAAGGGAAAGACGCCAGTGGTGCGTAGCGACGCCTTGCCATCAAGCTCTGCCCCGCCACCTCCTGAGGAATCGACTCCGGCGAAGTGGAACTCGGCGATGGCACCATCCCCGTACCCCTTCGGGTTGAGCAATGTCGCCGCCGCCTACGCTTCCGCTCACGTGGAGCCCTCAGGATGCCACCAACGGTTCGCCCTCGACCTCTTCGCCACAACCTCGACCCACACCCACGCTGACTCCTCGGATGAGGACGAGGCGTGGGCCGAAGCGGACTTCTCCGGGCTTCGTGACCCTGAAGCCATGCGCCGCTTCATGGCCGCGAGCGACTACTGCTTTGGCTACTCTGACTCCGATGACGAAGGCACTTACAATCCCACTCATGAGTGCTTTGTCGTCGAGCTCGGGATGCTAAGAGCGGGCGATGAAGACGAAGGGGCAGGCAATCGCTCCCCGCCCCACGTGGGGGCAGGCGACGCCACACTTCCACGTGTCGAACCCCCGGCAACGCGGAACGAGAACCCCGCCCACGAGGAACTTCAATGCCTTGACTTGGAGCAGCTCCGTGAGCTTCAGGCCAAGGTGGAACAAGACTGACTCCTTCTGCAGTAGCTCCGAGACACTCTCGAGCGAGAGCAGCGGGGTCGCGGTGATGGTGGAGCAGCCCGGCGGAGGGCTCGCGACGTCTACCACCGCATCAACAACGATGAAGGGGGCGAGCAACCCCCTATCTTCAGTCGTGCTAGCCAGAACATTGCGGCAGCGGCGATGCTACTCCGAACGATGCCCGAGCCATCTACCTCGGATGGCCGACGGGTCCATGGCGAACTCTGAGACCTTCTCGAGACTGCCGCGGTATAGCAGGCCGAAAGCTCCACGTCTCGACGGTGCGGGGACACCTCGAAACGGCCCTCGACGTAGCCTCGATAAGATAGAGAGGCCTCGGTGCATGACCGCCTCAAGGCCCCCTCGGTGCACGACCGCCTCAAGGCCCCCTCAGTGCACGATCACCTCAGCGACCGACGTGAGGCGCAAGGCGACCACGATGTGGTCAGCAGGCGACGGTGCCACAACAACGATGGGCCCGCCCGAGGCTACCACCCGCACCGAGGTGGCTTCTACGATAGCGGGGAGGACCGCGGTCCTTCTCCTAGGCCGCCTTTCCCTTGAGTCTTCAGCAAGGCCATCCGCGGCGCTCACTTCCCTATCCGATTTCGGCAACCAGCCAACCACGCAAAGTACATCGGCGAGACCAACCCCGAGCTGTGGCTGGCCGATTACCGCCTGGCTTGTCAGCTAGGTGGTGTGAAGGTTGACATGCTCATCATCCGCAACCTCCCCTTGTTCTTGTCAGACTCAGCGTGAGCCTGGCTCGAACACCTCCCTCCCTTACAGATCCACAACTGGCGCGACTTTGTAAAGGTCTTCGTCGGGAATTTCCAGGGCACATACGTGTGCCCCGGGAACTCCTGGAACCTCAAGAGTTGTCGCCAGAAGCCGGACGAGTATCTCTGAGACTTCATCCGACGCTTCTCCAAGCAATACACCGAGTTGCCCCACGTCAGCGACTCGGAAATTGTCCAAGCATTCCTCTCTGGCACCTCCGGCCGAGACCTAGTCCGAGAGTTAGGTCAGAACATACCGACCTCGGTGGCCGCGCTCCTCGACATCGCCACCAACTTTGCCTCGGGCGAAGAGGCTGTCGGGGCCATCTTCCCCGACAACGACGCCAAGGGGAAGCGGAGGGATGAGGCCCCCGGGGCCTCGGCCTCCTGTTTCTCCAAGAAAAAGAAAAATGGGCGCCAGGGGAAGCAAGAGGCCCTCGAGGCTGATCTCGTCGCAGCCGCGGATCGTAAGAATCCTCGAGGCCCTGCCAGGGGCCCCGGACTGTTCGACGACATGCATAAGAAGCCATGCCCTTACCACCAGGGCACGGTGAAGCATACCCTCGAAGAATGCACCATGCTCCGATGTTACTACGCCAAGCTCGGGCTCCCCAACGACGATGCCAAGAAGAAGGGCGCTGGTGACGGAGACAACGACACGGACGACGGGTTCCCCGAGGTGCATAATGCCTTCATGATCTTTGGTGGGCCTTCAGCGTGCCTCACGGCCAGCGTCAGCGAAGAGGAGCGCCGGAGGTCTTCTCGGTTGAGGTAGCCACTCCCTAGTACCTCGGCCCGGTCTCGGGGGCGATCACCTTGAGCGGGAAGACCACCCCAATTATGTCCCAAACCCCAGCGATACCACTCGTCGTTGACCCGATCATCGGCAACACAGCTCACCAAAGTCTTGATGGGCGGAGGCGGCGGCCTCAACATCCTCTACGCCAACACCACAGGAGCTCACAGAGCTTGACCAATCATGGCTCCGGGCGGTGCCGCACCTTCCACGGCGTCGTGCCGAGGGGAAGCGCCTTGCGACCCTCGAGCACATCGACTTACACATGCCTTGGCACTCCCTCCAACTACTGCAAGGGAGACCCTTACCTTCGGTGGTTGGGTTCAAGGGACTTATCACGCTATCCTAGGGAGCACATGCTCGCCAAGTTCATAGCGATCCCGAACTACACCTACCTCAAGCTCAAGATGCCAGGCCCCAACAAAGATCGTCAGCGCCGAGTCCACGTCACGAGCATGCATCTGATCTGCGATGTCGAATGCATCGAATGCGCCGAGAGCTATCGTGGAGGCCGAGCCCTCATCATCAACCTCGACCGACTTCGTGGCGAAGCGCCCGACTCAAAGCGTCGTCTTGGGGACTTTCGAGCCCATAGAGGCCGTCAAGCTCGTCCCGGTCGACCCCACCTGCTCCAACGACCGAGCGCTGAGGGTCAGCGCCACCCTCGACAGCAAATAGGAAACCGTGCTCGTCGACTTTCTCCGCGCGAATGCCGATATGTTCCCATAGAGTCCCTCGGACATGCCAGGCATACCGAGGGAGGTCGCCGAGCATGCCTTGGACATCCGGGCCGTCTCTAGACCGGTGAAGCAGCGCCTGCGCCGATTCGATGAGGAGAAGCGTAGGGCCATCGGCGAGGAGGTGCAGAAGCTTTTGGCGGCCGGATTCATCAAGAAAGTGTCCCATCCAGAGTGGTTAGCTAATCTTGTATTAGTTAAGAAGAAAAATGGAAAGTGGAGGATGTGTGTGGACTACACCGGTTTAAATAAAGCATGTCCAAAGGTTTCATTTCCATTGCCTCAAATCGACCAAATCGTTGACTCCACTGCAGGATGCGGGACCCTATCTTTCCATGATGCGTATTCCGGTTACCATCAAATCAAGATGAAAGAGTCTGACCAGCTCGCGACTTCTTTCATCACCCCATTCAGCATGTACTGCTATGTGACTATGCCATTCGGTCTTAGAAACGCAGGGGCCATGTATCAGCGGTGCATGACCCAGGTCTTCGGCGAGCACATCAGGCGAACCATCGAAGCCTACGTGGACGACATCGTGGTCAAGTCCAGGAAGGCCGGTGACCTCGTCGATGACTTGAAAGTAGCCTTCAAATGCCTCAGGGAGAAGGGCATCAAGCTTAATCCCGAGAAGTGCGTCTTCGGGGTCCCCCGAGGCATGCTCTTAGGGTTCATAGTCTCAGAACGCGGCATCGAGGCCAACCCGGAGAAGGTCTCGGCCGTGACCAACATGGGGCCAATCTGAGACCTCAAGGGAGTGCAGCGGGTTATGGGATGCCTCGCGGCCCTGAGCCGCTTCATCTCACGCCTTGACGAAAAAGGCTTACCTTTGTACCGTCTCTTGAGAAAATCCGAACGCTTTTCTTGGACCCCCGAGGCCGAAGAAGCCCTCACGAAGCTCAAGGCACTACTCACCAACCCTCCTATCCTGGTACCGCCAACCAAGGATGAAGCCCTCTTACTCTACGTCGCCGCAACGACCCAAGTGGTTAGCGTAGCCATAGTAGTCGAGAGGCAGGAAGAGGGGCATGCTCTACCCGTCCAATGACCTGTTTACTTCATCAGCGAGGTGCTCTCTGAGACTAAGACACGCTACCCCCACATCTAGAAGCTGATCTACGCCATAGTCTTGGCTCGATGCAAGCTGTGTCACTACTTCGAGTCCCACCCAGTGACCGTGGTGTCGTCTTTCCCTCTAGGAGAGATAGTCCAGAATCGGGAGGCCTCGGGTAGAAGAGCCAAGTGGGCCGTCGAGCTCATGGGGGAAGCCCTATCTTTTTCACCTCGGAAAGCGATCAAATCCCAGGTCTTGGCCGATTTTGTAGCTGAGTGGACCGACACCCAGCTACCCCCTACTCAAATCCAGGTGGAATGCTGGACCATGTACTTCGACGGGTCTCTGATGAAGACCGGGGCGGGCGCGGGTCTGCTCTTCATCTCACCCCTCAGAGTGCACATGCGCTACATGATCCGGCTTCACTTCGCCGCCTCCAACAACGTGGCCGAGTACGAGGCCCTCGTCAATGGCTTGCAGATCGCCATCGAGCTTGGAGTACGACATCTAGACGTACGGGGTGATTCGCAGCTCGTCGTCGATCAAGTGATGAAGGAGTCAAGCTGCCATGACCCCAAAATGGAGGCGTACTGCGAGCTGGTACGCCACCTAGAAGATAAGTTCGACGGCCTCGAGCTCAACTACATTGCACGAAGATTCAACGAGGACGCAGATGAACTGGCAAAGATGGCGTCGGCGCAGGCTCCGATCCCCCCGAACATCTTCGCTAGAGACCTCCACAAGCCCTCCATTAGCTATGCCTCGGCGACAAAAGAGGGCCCACCGGTCGAGCCCACCACAGGGCCCGAGGCCGCCTCTACCACCGAGACCCCTGCGGCCGAGCCTGAGGCCATGGAAATCGACGTAGGGCCTCCCGAGGCCGACCAGGGTACGGACTGGCGAGTCCCGCTCTTTGATTGCCTCGTTCAAGGAGTGCTTCTAGCAGACAGGACCAAGGCCCAATGGCTTGCACGATGAGCCAAAGCTTACGTCCTCAGCAACGGCGAGTTGTACAGGCGAAGCCCATCTGGTGTCCTCCAGCGGTGCATCATCACCGAGGCAGGCCAAGCCCTACTTTGGGACTTGCACGCGGGAGCCTGCGGGCACCATGCTACGCCTCGGACGCTCGTCGGAAACGCCTTCTGCCAAGGATTCTTCTGGCCAACGGCGGTTGCTGACGCCACGAAGCTGGTACGCTCCTACGAGGGATGCCAGTACTATGCACGGCAGACGCACCTCCCGGCCCAAGCCCTCCAAACCATCCCCATCACATGGCCATTCACCGTGTGGGGGCTGGACATGGTTGGGCCTCTGTAGAAAGCCCCTGGGGGCTACACCCACTTCTTGGTAGCTATTGACAAGTTCTCCAAGTGGATCGAGGGTCGTCCGATCACCCGAATCAAATTCGAGCAAGCAGCGCTGTTCTTCACTGATATCATCCACGGGTTCGGGGTTCCAAACACCATCATCACTGATAATGGGACACAATTCACCGGCCACAAGTTCCTGACGTTCTGCGATGACCACCACATCTGTGTGGTCTGGTCGGTCGTAGGACACCCTAGGACAAACGGCCAAGTAGAACATGCCAACGGCATGATCCTACAGGGCCTCAAGCCAAGAATATACAACTAGTTGAAGAAATTTGGTAAGAAATGGCTTGCCGAACTCTCGTCAGTCATCTGGAGCCTGAGGAACACTCCGAGCCGAGCCACAAGGTTCACACCGTTCTTCCTGGTCTATGGAGCCGAGGCCATCCTCCCCACTGACTTGGAGTATGGTTCCCCAAGGCTATAGGCCTACAACGAGCAAAGCAACTGCACTGCCCACGAGGACGCCTTCGACCAACTAGAGGAAGCCCGAGACATTACGCTGCTACATTCGGCCAAGTACCAGCAATCCCTACGACGCTATCAAGCCCAGCGCATTCGAAGCTGAGACCTGAAGGTGGGTGACCTGGTGCTGAGACTGAGGCAGAGCAACAAGGTCCGCCACAAGCTGACCCCGCCATGGGAAGGGCCGTACATCGTCACCCAAGTGCTAAAGCCCGAGACCTACAAGCTAGCCAACGAGAAGGGCAAAATCCTCACCAACGCTTGGAATATAGAACAGCTACATCATTTCTACCCTTAAATTTCCAAGCATTGTATACATTGTTTCTCGAAATACATTAAAGAAGCGTTCTTTAGTTGTTCTAATTTTTCGAGAAATCCCCCGAGCCCATCGATGGGGGATTGGCGTTACGATAACACTACAAGGGAGACTTGGCTCTGCCTCTACAGAGGTGCCCACCGCGGGGCTCGAATAAGACTCGACTCTGCCTCTGCAGAATCGAGCCTCCCTCGGGGGCTAAAAGGGGGGGACCCCCTAAGTCCCAGACACCATTTTTTAGTCGTTTTTCGAAAAAAATTCTACGCCAAACTCTCTCGCGTACTCTGACAAATCGATTGTAAAAAACCTAAGGACCGAAAGTGTGCCTCGAGGCCAAAAGGCCGGCCGAGCCGCAAGACTGCCTACGCCTCTAGGCTACGGCAACTCCCTCACCACCTTTCGCTCGAAGGGCAGCTTAGGCTCCGAGGAAGTTTTTTGTAGAGAACTTGTCTAGAAACGAGACAGAGGGCAGAGGCTCGGAAATACAATAAAAAACAATTAAAAAAGCGTATACACATGAGTACTTTAAAAGGACTCAACGGCCACAAGCGTTATGATACGGTAACATAAGTCCTAATCTGTTTACATGACCCCTTTTGGCCCAGGTCAAAACTCAGGGTCGCCTACGTCGGCGGACGGCGTGGGAGGAACCACCTCCTCTTCAAACAAACTAGCCAGCGCTGTGCCAGGGGCCTCAGCTGCCTCCTCCAGCTTCATGACCTCCTCATTGGCCTCCTCGTCATCCTCAGCCACGACGTAACCATCACTGACGGCCACGAGGTCGATGCCGGCGTAATGCGAGGAGACGACAGTCAGGGCGCGCTTGATGCCCGTATGCAGCGCCGCCCCGAAGCCGCTCGTGGACTCGACTGCTCAGTGCGGTTAGGCAGCTCCTAAGGGAGCTGCCTGGATCGACCCCCCCCAACCTCTAGGGCCTCACAGGCGGTACGAGCAGTGCTCTGCAGCGCGTTGTGCTCCCAAATCTCAGCCTCGAGCACCGACTGCACTTCAACGGAGGCCTCGGTTGCCCAAGAGACCTCCTTCTCCAGCCCTGCGCCCAGATAGGCGGGACGGGGTTAAGAATGCAAGGAAAACAAATAAAACAAGGGGCGTGGTTTAACAGGACTCACCCTCACACTTCTTCCAGGCTAAGACCTCGACCTGGGAGGCCTCGGCCACCTTGAGGGCCTCTGCCAGGGCACCTTTCGTTAGCAGATGCGCGCCCTGCTCCGCACCCAGCTACCTAGGGATGGCCTTGGTGGAGGCCGTCGCTTCTTCAGCCCGAGACCCGAAGGCGTCCCGCTCGCCGGCCACCAGGGTCAGCTCCTCCTCCAGCTCCTCGATCCGCGCCGCCAAAGGGGTGGCCTGCTCCCGAGCCATGGCCACCTCGACCTTCATATTAGCACAACGAAGGCGGAGGTCCTCCACCTCCACGCTCCGCACCGATAGAAGCTCATTAGCATTAGCGAGTAGGTCCTTCTGCTGCCGCAGCTGGTCCTAGACGTCCCTCTCCTGCCGCAGGAACATCGACTTCCCGAGGGACCGGGCCTCGAGCTCTTGGGTAGGCAAAACAGAGGTCAAGTACTGCGAAAAAACTCGGAAAAAGACAACACAGCGCCGAGAAAGAAAGCGCGCACCTGGGCAACCCCGGGCAGATCGTCAGCCACGTCAGACAGCGCTGTCCGTAGCGACCGCTCCGCCAGCTGGCGAAATTGCTCGAAGGAGCCCCAGCGTCCCCCCTCGGCCACGTCCTCAAGGGCGAACAGAGGCTCCCAGTCAGGGTCGTCCCGGCTCCGCCATAAGACACGCGGGTGATCCCACCCGCGGGGCTCGGGTCGGACCCGGACAAGGGCTGAGCTCCCCTCGGCAGGAGTCGGGACTGGCTGCTCCGCGGTGCTGGCCGCCTCGGCGTCCGCCACCTCCTTCCCCCGAGAAGTATCGTCGGAGGAGATTGTCTGAACCGCCCAGGCGCTCTCCTGTGACGGCAGCATGTCTTGGACCAAGGGCGGTACTGAAGCTTGCCCCACCTCCATCTTCGCATCCTGGGCCACCAGCTCTGCCGCGCCCGCCTCCACCACCTCGGCCTCGGTGGTCCCGGGAGCCCCGGCGTTCGCCACCTCGACTTCAGGAGCCCTAGCCTCGGCCACCTTGGCCTTGGAGGTCCTAGGCGCCTTCTCCCCCGCCTGCTCTGTGGCCACCTCGGTAGCCTCTCCTTGGGTGATCGGCTCCTTCGGGTCGGTCCTGGCCGACGCCGCGCCACGCTGTATGGCGGCCTGCGCCTCCACCACCCATTGAGCGGTGGAGCTAGTGCCCACCTTGAGCGCCTTACGTGGTGCCAGGGCAGGCGCCTCCGCCTGACGCTTCTGGTTGAAAACAAAAGCACTCACAAGGTCAGCATACGACCAAGGGACGAGCGGGAGATGATGCAAACTCCACTGACAAAATGCTCACCTCGAACGGGGACACAACCGCTTCGGCACTACGTCCCTCGTCCTCTGCAACGGCGGTGGCGGCAGTGGTGGCACGACCTCCGTGTCCGCTGGTGCCGGCCGGCCCTCGCCGGACTCCGGTGCCCCCTCGACCCTCTGCGGAGGCAGTTGAATCACCCCCACCGTCGCTCGCTCCATCTCCACCATCGGATCCCTCGGGCTGACGGCGTGCTTCCCCAACGCCCGTGCCTCGGGCGTGTCGGCCTCGGCCCCAGGGCGGGCAATCGCTAGCCCCGAGACAACCTCTCCTCCTCCTCCTAGAGACGTCAGGCTACTTGGCGATGCCCCAGACACCGCTCCCCTGACATCGGGGAGGTGGTCCAGGGGACCCCGCCCTGCCTCAACCTCGTCGTCGTCGTCGCTCGAAGGGTCCAGCGACGACGATGACAGAGACGGCTCTTCCGGGAGACCGTTGTGCCTCTATTGCCGACGACATTTCTCTAGCTCTTCACGCTCGAGGCTCTTCCTCTTACGCCTTGCCTCCTCGACGTCCTTCTGCTCCTTGTGCGCCTCGACATGTGCCCTATTCTTGGCTCGCCGCTCTGCGTCCTCAGGAACGGGCGGCGGGGAGGCTCGCACATCCCTCATCCCCTGCAGGAATGGCAAAACGCAATAAGGGATCGTACTGAAACCTAAGAAGCAAGAAGGCCTCGGGGCCGTAGCAATGCGCAACTCACCAGAGAAATATAGCCCCGCGACGGGCACATCGGAAACGGGGTCAGACCACTGCTCCTCAACCGCGCCTCCACCGTCTCTCTCACCCGACGCAGAATCTCCTCGTCGGAGAGGGCGACGACGGACATCCAGATGCCATCGATCGGCTCATCCGGTGTCATCTCGAACAGGCGCTGCCGCCGAGCCATCAGCGGCAGCACCCTCCAGCGGTGGAAGGCAACCATGACCACAGCCGTCATAAGGCTGTGGCCACACAGCCTCTCCAGCGCCTCTAGAAGCGGCTGCAGCTTGGGCTGATCCGCCAACTGGACGCCGTACCTCCACTTCTCCGGCTGGCTCTCCATGACTCGCCCGGTATAGGGGGGAAACCCGCCGTCATCATTGCGGAGGTAGAACCAGCTGTTGTACCAGCCGCGGTTGGACGACGGGAGCTGAGCCGGGATGTAGAGGAGCTGCCGGTCTTGGCGCACTTGGAGAGTGCAGCCGCCGGCCCTCATCTCCTTCCGCATGCCCGTTGGCTTGGTGGTGAGCCCCGCCCGGAAGAGGTGGAGCCACAGCTCCCAGTGGGGGGGGCAATGCCCAGGTATCCCTCGTAGACGGCGACAAAGATGGCCGCCTGCGCAATGGAGTTGGGGTTGAAGTTGTGGAGCTCCACGCCGTAGTAATGCGGGAGCGCCCGCATGAACCGGTCCGCCGGCACGCCGAGGCCACGCTCGTGGAAGGACACGAAGCTCACAATATAGCCATCACGTGGCCTCAGCTCTGACTCGCTCCCCGAAGCAATCCACACTCTGGCCTGTTGGGGTCGGTGACCGGGCGGAGGAGGCCGTCATCGACGAGTGACTGCAGCGTCTCCACGGACACGTCGGACGGACCCCAAGGATCCACCTAGAGGACGACGGCGCCACCAGCCATGGGTGCGGTGGAGAACACGGCTATGGTGGTAAGGCGTGCTCTCGCTATCTCTCTCTCTCGTCTTTCCTCCCCCTTCTCCCTTCTTCTCCCCGGCTCTCTCTTCCTCTGTTCTTAGCAACCGCTCGAGGGCAGAAAGGGTGAACGTAGGCTGGCAAGGTAAGGAGGGATGGGACGAGGCTCGTCACATATTTATGAGGGAGGGAAGGGGGTGAAACGGTCGAGCGACGAAACCGGGGAAATTTCCCTCAGATCTAGCACAGTTAATCCGGATCCGACTAAACCGCCCACGCGTCCACCTTTCCCTTATTAACCGCGTGCGCACGGTAACGTCCCATCCACAGACATCGCGTCATAACCACCCACAACAACAGCAGGCGCCGTCTCCCTGAGGAACCGCCTCAAAAGGCGCACCCGCCGTTGTCGGCCGATGGGAAGGGAATATCCCCCACCCGATTCCTTTCAGGCTAAGGAACTGGGCACCGAGCCCATTACGGTCCAGAGGTTTGAAGGCTAGGCCCTCGAGGGTCTCGATAGCCGCCTCAGGACAAACAGAGTTAGGGATGACTATGGGTGAGCCCGTACATGGCCGAGGCCCAAGCAAGCGATAGCTTGGGATGCCCTAAGTTGTGTTCGAGACCGGCAGGGAGGTCTCTGAATGGGATCCCACCGTAGGGAGGCACCGAGCCCCCGGGGCCAATCGAGCGGCCCTGGGACCCACTAGAGAAGCCCTCTGGTACTTTTGGAGCACGTCTCTGGACCGCTAGCTGACCCCTATCGAATGGGGCACGGGCCTCCACTTGGACTTACCCGATAATAGCTCACCGGAGGTGTCACTGCTCGCGCCCACCGAGGGTAGCCTGGCATACTTCACCCCTCCTTCCGAACGAAAAGGATGCGCGAGGGCTGCACAAAAAAGATAGAGAAACCTCTGATCGCCCTCTTGCTCCGCGCAGAGGCTCGGGGGCTCTTCCTGCAACCAAGCCAAGACCCAGCGACCCGAACTCGCACTCAGGGGCTCGGCAAACGTGATATAACCCCTCACTCAATAGGGAAAAAGCCCCTGGAGGAGTAAATCCACTCCCCCAGGGCCTCGGGGGCTACACCCGGGGGGTGCGCTCGTGCGCACCCACCGAGGCCTCGAGCACAAAACACAATCCTGACAGGAGCTACTACGATCCAAGTCCCGTCAAAACCTCAGGGAGAGTGCTCGCACTCCCCCCGAGGCTCGGAGGCTACTGTCGGATACCATAAAAAGAGGTACCCTAAGCAAAAACCGAAAAAATTACTTAGACCTTATAAATATCGAAGCCAAGAGACAACCACGAGGCCTCGGCCGATTCTCCAATTCTCCCGAGGCCTATGTCGCAAGGCCTCGGACGAGGTACCAATTCTCCGATTCGCCCGAGGCCCACGCCGCCAGGCCTCGGACGAGGTACCAATTCTCCGATTCGCCCGAGGCCCACGCCGCAAGGCCTCGGATGAGGTACCAACTCCCCGCCTCGCTCGAGGCCCCCTCGCCCGAGTCCTCGCCCGAAAGGCCTCAGACGAGGTATCGATTCTCCGCCTCGCTTGAGGCCGGCTCGGCAGCTACCCCGTCACCGCCACCACGACCGAGACGTCACGTCCAACTAACGCAACCAACCACTCCCGCATCGTCAGCCGCCCGACGGCACAGTGCGGCGAAGTAACCGACAAGACGAAAGTCGCATCAATGCCCAGCCATCCGGGACAGGACGGGGCGAGGGTTACCAGCCGCTGTGCTCGGCATTGTGCCCACGACTGACGCCCCGTACTGCACTGTGCTGCCTAACCCCTGCTCCAAGGACAGCGTGGCGTGGAGAGTAAAGTACAGGTCCCTGTAGCCTCGGAATCAACGAACAAGACCAACTGCTCCCTCCGAGCCTCGGCTATCCGCTTTTGGGCTCCTGTAGCCTCGGGACTTGTGCCTGCCGAGCCCCCCACGATGGTTCAGCCTCTGCATCGACTGGGCCTCGGTTCTCTACGTTGTCAACACTCTGGCACCGGCACGTCGCCCGCAGAACGCGCCATACCCTGCGTCAGGCTGCAGGAGCCCCCACGTCGCGCACAAGGCCTAGCTCTTGTAGCGTCGGAATCAGCGCACCCGCGCCATCGCATCAACCCGACCTCGGCACTCCACACCAGTCAAACCTACAGTAACAAGCTCGCCTCCGACAGAAGAAGGCGCGCCTGCCACCACGGGAACGGGCGTGACCGGCGCGTCACTCCAGTGCACCGAGGACAAGACCGCTCCACCGACCATACCGCCACAGTGACAAGCTACAGGGCTCGGACATGCCGCCTCTGCCAAAAAGGGCACCACGTAGCAAACACATGTACCTCCCCTGTACCTCCCTTCGACTATAAAAGGGAGTAACCGGGGCCGCCCCTAGGAGGACGAACGGACACACACTCACGGAGACATCGCTCAGATAGACACACGCGCAAGCGACGAGCAACACTCTGTAATACGCACGCTCCTCACTGCAAGAGATCAACGTCTCAAGCAACCCACGCCGCTCCACGTAGAGATCTGGGACTAACTCTCTCTCTCGCCCTACTTGTAAACCCCCACTACGAGCATCTCGGTGCAAGGAATACAATATCGCTCTCTCAGACTGGACGTAGGGCACCTATTGCCTGAACCAGTATAAACCTTGTGTCTCTTTGCATCACCATCCGGGATAGGGACACGCAGTACGTTTTCACTCGTTGGTTGAGGACCCGCTGGTCCAAAACACCGACACATAGAGACTGCACTTTGGCTCCGATGTTCGAGGGAAGCCATTGGGGAAGGTGACGGTGGAAGAATCTAGATAAAATGGTGTATTTTTTATTTCAGAATTTTTATGTGTAATTTGGGATGTACCATGTAAGATTTAATATAAGTCTCCGTTTCCTTTGAAAAAAAGAAACAATAATGTGATAGTACAATCCGTTGTACAGTAGCTTGTATGAGTTGGTAACACACATTAGTGGTACAATACAATGCTCTCTTAGCCTTTGTGACTTATCAGTCTTGACTCTTGCATGTTGCAGTATGAGTCATCGTTTCTACTACTTTCCCATGCATATTACAGAGGAAAGATAGTAATTTTCTTGATAGTGCACTAGTACTACGCGGCAGCCTGATTGGATTTTTTTTCTTTGCCCAAAGACACTGGGAGGCGGGCTCAGCCTTAAAAAGATTATGAATTCACTATCGAGTTAGGCGGCCCCAGGTGCAATTGACACTAGGTTTTTCTTTTAAGTCCAATCATGCTAGATAGATGCTGCTTCGAGGTAAGAGCCCTCGAGTGACCGATTAATTACGCCTGATGCTCCCATGATCTCTTGCTCCCAGGGTCAATGCCCTACCAAGGGACAGCATCTCTTGAGAGCCGTGTGTGCCGGTTGCCTTGTACTTTTCCGGTAATTGACCTTCGCGCCTACTTTATTTGTCCATGCATGATCTATCATCTATTGCTGTTGTCACGTGAACACAACAGCCCGACCGTAGGTTTTTTTTCTAGTATTTGGAAGACCTTCAGCTAAACACATGTCACATGGGCAAAGTTTCTCCCACCGGGGAATCTTCAGGATGAAGTGTACGAAGAGAGTTCATGCGCACGTACCGTGCCTGCTGCAGCTTGTCCATGTTCAAATAATCAATACTCCGTATATATATACAACAACAATAATAATACCAGTACAAACTTCTAATTGACCAACGTAAAAGCTAGCATATGTCATAACAAAAGGTGAAAAAAAAACACAAAAGCATGTGTAGAATATTTCCTTGCAAACAAAGTATAATACTTCCGCGAAGGCTTCTAGAAGTATTTATGAAAACGCCTAGCGTGTCAATCCCAAATACAAAGTCCATCTAGTTTTGTTCTAAGTCAATTTTTTAAGCTTTAGCCATTGGTTAATAAAAAGTTACACATTTATATTGATAATTTGAGGCTATAGCTACTGTATTTATCATGAATCATGTACTTTTCATAATATATATAGATTTTATTAAAAACATACTAGGTTATCATAGATAATACTTGCCAAAGCGTGGTATTGGAGAGTTTGTGGTTATCCTAAGGACAGTCCCAATGGTTAATTTTCAGAGCATTAATAACAATGTCAAGTAAACAAAATGTTGACGTGACATTGAAATTAGAGAGGAGAGATAAGAAAATAGTTTTTTATACAAGAAATTATGTCTAGGAACAGGACAAAAAAGCAGTGATAGGTTCATGATAGGAGAGAAGGTCGTAGGTGACTGGATAAAAAAATTAAATTTAAGAAACCATATCCATTATGAATAAAGTTTTCATGTGTAGCGTCTATACTAATTGGCAAGTATAAAAACTATCTCATGTTTTATAGTTATTAGGACTACCCTAAGAGGCTTATTTGGATCGGATAGAATATCATTTCGAAGATTTAGTGTACTCCTATATATGTTTTTATTTAAATCCGAAGTTCCAATAGCTTGTAAGCAATGTAAATGTGAACATGGCCGGCGCAATATTCTTCCCGGCTGCCATCACTCCTTGTCAATGGTTTTCCAATACCGGAGCCACATCCATCATGTGGCAGATGCCGGAGAGCAACAACCAACAAGCAAACTATTGGAAAGCGAGAAAGGGGAGCAGGTAGCAGGCAGCGGACAGATGATTCTGCACAACATGTTGAGACATTTGACCGAGGGCTTTCGTGTAGGGTCGCTGCAACTTGCAAACAGGAACAGTTGGAACCGTAGGACAAGTTTTAGGAGGCAATCAGGCCACGTTTATAGGCTCAATCTAATTTGAAAAATATAATTTCTTCAAGGCTTTGATTTATACTATTTCATTTGTCAATATAGGGAGCACTAATGGCTCGTTTAGCAGGGTTTTTGAGCGGCTCCAATTCGAAGCCCTGCCAAACGACCATCCAAGAAACGGCTCCAACAAGAAACTCGGAGGAGCTGGAGCTATTTTCCTAATGGGCGAGCGGAGTCGTGAAAACATGATGTCTCGTGACTCCTCACAAATTTGACATAAATTATAACAAAATTGTTATTGTAGCTATTTTTTTTGTCAAATATTATCCAAACGACGTGAAAAGCTAGAGCCAGAGCCCTACGAAACTAGCCCTAGACCAATCCAAAAGAATGATGCAATCAAAGTCAAAATTTCTTAACTTCGTTTAAGTTTTTACATATGAAATAATATCAGCATTTATGGCTGAGAATAGATGAACTATGATACTATATTTCATAACAAATTTAATATTTTTCATGTAAATTTGATCAAACTTTAGTTTCGTTTGATCCAGCACTATTTTAAAATTGCATAGGGGGTATTCTGCAATTGCGGTCCATCAGGACACGTGACCCTAGCTTCACTAGCCGTTCGATGTAACGCAATTTTAGAACGTTGACAAAGCTGGGTATGTACATGTAGTACATGCATGCACGGGATGGAATAAAAGCTGAAAAGAAGCTACTACATGCTGGCTGCGCAACAAAATGGGAATGCCGCTGATGCTCATCCGTTCCCCCTTTTCCTCCTTTCTCTCCTTTTGATCACCTCTTTTCCCGCTGCTTATTTTTATGCCTGCGGAAGGCCGGCTGCGCATTTTCTGCAGCAGTCACGTACTGTACGTGCCACCATCGATTCCACCCGGTGGATCTCTGACTGGTCTGAGCTGATCGACCTGCTCCTCCCCTGCCACACTGGCACACCGCACGGATCAGATCGGGAATCCGATGCGTGCGGTGCGGTGTCGCTGCTACTGGTCGCTGCCCGTAGCAGCAGGCTAGCAGTAGAACAGCATGCATGGAGATGCAGTACTGCAGCCGCAGCAGATGAGCAGACGCCATCCCCATCCCCATGGCTTGCCGCGTCCGAGAGGCCACGCGCATGGTTCTCGGATGGATCGACCGATCATGGTTCATGGATCGGCACGGCAGGGCAGCAGGAGAGGAGGATCAGCAAGCAGTTCAGCACCCGCTCTTCGCTGATGGACGACCAACCACGGTGTTGTTATTATTTATTATGAGAGCTGAGAGCATCCTTGTGATCTTCTTGGAATGACACTCAGACAGGACACGTGTACTTTTCACTAAAATCTCGAGGTTCATCTCACCATGGGTTTGGATGGAATCCTGAAAGTTCCTAGAGAATCCTCGTGATCCTGAAGTAATTACTCCATTCCGGAACAATACCTTTGAACTCGATAACATAACTTAGCTTTCTAAACCCAACAAATAAAAAAAATAACGGCAAAGTTGTACTAAGTTACATGGAGCTATACTATTTGATACGAAGTTTGCATTGTTCTGATTTCATATGATAAAGTCGTGATTCTTTTCTACCAGAGAAAGAGAGAGACCACATGACATGTGTGCCCCATCGCCACGTTAGCAAAAACCACCCAAATCTATTTTATTTGTTTTTTTTCTCATCGAAATTATGGTTACTGTTTTTGGGACGGAGGAGTACTCTAGTAGTCCCTCCATCAAAAAGAAAATAAATACAAATCTATGTTTGGAGAGACCAAACAATTTTAAATTTCACTAAGGCCCGTCCGGATGGTGCAAAAATTGCACTGTCCACGGCTGAAAGTTACTGTTTATTAATGATTTTCTCTTCTAAATTCCTCCGAGCGAACGGAGCCTAAATCTATTAAAAACACAATCATTTATGATACGAAATAGAATTAGGAGTAAGTACATTTTGATCAACCTTAGACTATATTTTCATAGTAAATCTATTTATGGTAGATATATACATGTGTTTATATTAGTTTTTAAACTTAATTAAAACTAAAAAATGTTGGCTAGGATTAAAACTACTAGAATTGTATTCTTGTTGGGACCGATCGAGAGAACAGCATCTCAGAAGCACTGTTAGTTAACTCTGGTTTCCTGATTCAGAAGACACCGTAGCAGTAGAGCTAGAGCCTAGAAGGAGACCGGCTGACAGTGAGACCGACACGGGGAGGAGGTTTTTCTTTGCCATAAATACTAACAGGGTCATTTGCTACTCGCAGTATCAATCAATCAACCCTGACGGAGCATTGAATTGAAGGCATTGAATAAACGGTCAAAAACACGTCGCGCGCTGTTCTCTGGTCTCGGTGGCGTGTGTTGGCAACGTCATTTATTTATGGTACTGTACTGAAATAATCAAATTACTCTACCGTAGATTACTACCCTCTCAGTCCCGGGATGTCCGTCGTTTTCGCTTGTGGACTAAATATATATTAAAAATATTAATATTTATGATACATAATTAGTATCATTAGATAGATATTTGAATCTAATTTTTTAATAAATTTATTTAAAGATAAAAATATTACACGTATTTTTTATAAATTAAATTAAAGTTATCAACTAGCAAATCGTGGCGACAAATTAGGGACGAGTAAGTAGAAGAGTCAGGTAGCAGGGCCGCTGCTTGGTTTAGATTTCGGCGACGGATCTAACCGAGTCACATCAGTATACATCACCAACATTGTTGCCAACTCCATAACCATCCATGACGCGCGCGAGCGGGGCAAAATCATCGCGAAAAACACTGGAAAAACACTTGGAGCCAGCGGCATCCATCAGGATCACACTAGACTAACGCTGCTGCCTGCTGGTAGCTTCTGCATGACCCTGAGTCCCTGACTGACGGATGCATGGACGACGGACAGGGACCGGCCGGTGCCCTAGCGAGGCGGGTAGTAGGCCAACGAAGAAAGCACGCGAAAACACCGCGAGCGATCGAGGTTTACGCACGAGGTAACAGCACATGCATGATGACGCCGCGGAAAAGCTAAGAGGCATTTACCGGCACCTATTAGCCTCCCTGCTTTGCTTTTACTCGTGCGCTACCTAGCTAGCTAGCTTGGGCACGTATAAGACACGACATGGACATGGACACCAGGGGTTCACAAGAAAGCAGCGGTAGCAAGAAAGGAAGGCGGAAAGAGAAGACAACAGACGTGCAACGAGTGTGTGCGTGTACGTGTGTGCGGCCGTCTGGGTGGTGGTTTTGTCTTCCCTTTCCTCGGCTTCAAAGTCCAGTGAGAGCACGAGAGGCGTGACGCGATTTGGGCACTTTGATCATGGACTCCGCCTGCTTTTCGCTAGCTGTGAAACCTGGACTTGGCCTTGGCTTTACCTTTTGGCCAGTGCAAGTGCAATCGCCCGCGTCCTTAGTAATCGCCTTTGCGTCGAGGTTAATTAAGCTGTCTCTGCTTTTTCGCTTTTTCTAAATTTTACCGGCTGCTACCTCGCCTCGCCCGTCTTCCGCCTAGCAGCCTGTTCGTTTGGCTGGGCTAGATCATTACTGCTTCGTAAAAAAGTACTGCTGGTTGATTTGGTGTGAAAGAAAAATACTATTCCGGCTGAAAATTTACGAGCAAGCCCAGCCAAACGAAATGGCTGTAGCTCGACCACGGCCGGTCAAAAAGAGCACGGGTGGGGTAATAATTAACCATCACTCATCGGAGCTAGCTAAAGCCTAAGAGCAGCAAATGCAGAAGGGTCCATTCCCACGTCCGTCCCAAATGGAGCCTCCTCAGCTGATGATGGCACGCTTTAGTGGATTAATTGAAAGGAGATGGTCCTGTCTCTTATCCTCTTGTATCTATTTTTTTTTCTTTCATCAAATGAAACCATTCCTAAATATTTATAATTTCCCCTCCTCCTATACTAATAAAGTGGGGAAAAAGAGAATGGGCGAGGGAACAGAACAAAGAGGTAAATTGCAAGAAAGTACTAGGGGGTAAAGGGACAGGTGGTAGTAGTGGGAGCAGTACAAGGAATCCAAGGCCTGAAAAAGAGGCCAGGAAAGAAAAAGCATCGCATCGGCGCACGCGCACACATGCCATTGCCAGGCCACCATCGGATCCGCGCCATCTATCCGCTCACATTCCGTCTTTCCCACTCCCACCTCTCTCACCGCCTCCCTTTAATAATTTCGTCCAAACAAAAACCCATAAATAAATAAAGTCAAGTCAAAAGGAGAAAGAGGAGAGGAAAAAACGGGTAAAAAGGAGGAACAAGCTCGTCAAAGAGAGACGAGGGGGGGAGGATCCTCCAAATGGTTTTCTTCCTTTCTGAAAACAAAAGTCATCTTCAGATTCGATCCCTCCAGCACGATACAACGGGAGGAACAAAAGGCCAATAGAGACTAAACCTTTCCTGCTTTTTTTTTTCAAAAAAGGAGCAGCAGTAAAAAAAGAAGAAGGTATCAGTATACCGTCACGAAGAAAGAAATATTCTTGGGGCGAGATAAGGCGGCGAAAGCTATTGCACCATGTGTGTGTGACTTTTTCTATCCGGATTTGAGGCCCCACTACTAGCAAGCAGCAGGCCTCCTGTATTCTCCTCTCCCCGGCGTGAGTGGAGTGGTGACGGCTGCACACCGTACCACTGGAGTGCGCACTCGCAGCGGCTGGTGAATGAAGTCGGGGGTCGTCGACGCGCACGTGCATGCGTGTGGATCAAGCCGCTAAGCTGCTTGTCATAAGCCACTACCTGTGCAAGTGGCCAATCACACAAGTCGACGACCTTGTTGAGTTGAGAAAGGAGCTAGGGCCATTGGCTTGCTCGTCACGAACCAACTTCGTTCATATCCAATGTGAATTATTGGGGACGATCGACAGGCCGGGATCCATCCATGGGTCGGTGGCGGCCGATCCAGTGTGACGAGCGCATGGTGACTGAATCTATCTCGACAGAGATACTTGTAATTAACTGTAGCTTTTTTACGATGTCAGAGGGCTAGGCTAACAGAGGACATCCTCTGTAAAACCTAAGCTAGCATAGGAATGCAAGTTTCGCTTTCTCTGGGTGGGTGGGTCAGCACAAGACCGATTCACTTGAGGCGTGGTTTGGTGGATGGAGCTCCGGTCCGTTCTGGCACCTCCCATGCACTGGAGTAACAAGTCGTTTTTACGCATTTTCTCAAAATGAAACAGATCCAAGGTTTCACGAGTTTCAGACTTCTTCACGGACCGCAGGTAGGTACAAGCCAGATGAAACCATGCCAAACAAGCCCCAGAACAAGTGGAATAGAAATCTAATGTAGTGAGTTACAAACGAAGTAGTCCTACCACGGTGGTAGAACGGCACCGCTCGTTTCTTCAGGCCCTGTTCAGATCCCACTCAAAATCCAAAAAATTTCAAGGTTTTCTGTCATATTAAATTTTGCGGCACGTGTATGGAGCATTAAATGTAGGTAAAAAGAATAACTAATTGCATAGTTTGCCTGTAATTGACGAGACGAATCTTTTAAGTCTAAATAGTCCATAATTAGACATTTTTTATCAAATACAAACGAAAGTGCTACGGTAGCCAAAAGCCAAAAAAATTCGCATCTAAACGGGGCCTCATTGAACGTTAAGGGGGACAGTTGGCCCTCTGGTGAACATGGCTGCAGTGTGCGGTGCGGATGGATCCATCTCGTGAAAGCAGCAGAGATGGAGATGGTCAGATGGAGATGAGGCCCCCAAACACAAGAGCAAGCGTGAAGCGTGTTGTCAAAGCCACGGGACGACTCTGAAAAAGGTGCAAGGGCGCGTTTACTCTGCTCGGAGAGAGCCTGGTTCAGACCAGGACGCTGGAGGACGACCGGCAGCAGCTGTTAGTGCCTAGGGGGGGCAGCAGCAGCATTTGAATCATCAGAGCACGCATCAAGGCATGTAGGGGATTGCTTTGCTTTGCGTGATCAGGGCTTGGAGGATGATTGGGTACGGTGATGCATGAAAGCAGCGCCACGACATGCAGTGCAGATGGAGTTTAATGAAATCTCATCTATTGGGGGTGGGGCGGCTTTTAATCAGCGCACGGATCCGTGCTTCGTGCTGCCTTTGTTTATGGCAACCCCGGCCCGGCTGGACGATGATGGCTTCACAAGCATCAGCTCATACGTCAGAAGGGGGCACCACACATTTGTGTGTAGTGAGAGTGAGAGACCGAGAGTGCCGTAGTAGAACCTCAGTAGCACCTGACTGCAGCTGCACACAGATCGCCTTTATTACTGTGCAACGCAGTGCGCACAGGCGCAGCCAGGGGGGCATGGACACTGAGGGCACATTTATTACTACCTGATGTATACTATACTACTCCTAGGTAGCTAGGCTACTTGACCATGCGTACTTTTACATAACCCCTCGTAGATGTAGTAGTAGATGACAGTCGTAGTGCTCCTACTTCTAGTTCTGGTCCATCCATCTGCAGTGCAATGCCTTAATTGTTTCTGAAAACAGAATGAGATGGAAGCAAACCAAACTCTGGGAACAGGCCGGCCTCACGGTCAGCAGCAACCAACACCCACCTAACTCATGTGATGACAGTCGGCTAGTCTCTGACTGTACTGTATCATTAGCATAGGTGAGTGAGTACCGAAGAAGAAAAAAAACATGCACCGATGACTGATCTATATCTACCGCCGCTGGTATAGGTGAGCGAGCGGCGGTAGATATAGATCAGTCATTGATATCTATTTATACCCATCCACCGATAACTCATGTGATAACACTGGTTGGCACCGATGACTGATCTATACCCAACCACACATCAATATCGCAGCGCCTTTATCTTGCACAGGGTGTTCCTGTCCTGTGTGCAAATAATAAGGATATTTTCTGGCCGACTGTCTGATCAAAATGTCCAGTATATATCTGTCAGATCGCCTTTAACCACATATTTAGATACTAATTTCAGATACATGTGTCGTTCATATCTATTTATAAATTATTCAAAACGGTTAGCATTATCCATACTTAAATGTAAATCTAGGAAATAATATAGCTATTTATTTATTTATTTATATTTGTATCCGCAAGTATATTTGCAATTGCACCCATCTGATCCATTTATTACACCCCGCACCGCATGACCGAATTTTTTACTTTTTGGCCCTTTTTTCGAAAGTTTCTCTCAAATAGACCCCTGGCGGAAAGAATTCCAGAAATGGACCCTTGGCTCGGCGCCAGAGTGAGTGGCGCCGAGCTCGGCGCCACGGTGACTGGCGCCGAGCTCCTGGCCACGGGCGAACGGCCTGCAAGGGGCTCGGCGCCAGAGCGGATGGCGCCGAGCTACCTGCATTTAACCCTCGCCCAGCCTTCTTCCCTGAGCGTTCTTCCTCTTCTTTCTCCTCGGGTTTTTTTCTCGCCACTTCATCCTACCTCACGAATCGACATATTGGACCTTGAAAACCTTGATTTGATCCGTAGATCTTCGAGAGCAAGGTATCCTCGCTCCCCTCCTTGTTTTTTTCGCATCGATTCGGTATATATTAGTCGGATTTTTGAACCTAAGAATCGTCATCACTTAGGGTTTCATTGTATCCCTCAATATATGTATTATACAACTGTAGGTTCATTTCAAGGCGTGAAAAATGCTAGCAAACCAAGCCGCATGTAGTTATGTTATGGGTTTTATTGTTGTGGATGAAATAAGAAACCCTAGGTTTAGGGTATAATGTTAACTGCTTTTGGTTCTTATAACGAAATTGATTGTATTGTAGTTATGGTTCTCACTGATATTTTGTTGTGATGTTTTTATTTATGTTTGCTAAATTACATCCTATTTGTTAGATGCAAGAAATGTTTCGGGAGGAGTTTTGGCGAAAACGGGGTCGTCCTCGCGAATTATACCCCGACGCGTCTAGCAAAGATGCCCCTGTTCCCCCTGACCTTCCTGTCCCTAACTGTGATTGTGGTTTCCCGGCCCATGTTTTTCAATCGAAACATCCGGACACAGCCGCGCGTTGCTTCTACACATGTAGTCGGTTTAATGTAAGAAATTATTTGTACTATCCTTTTTCTTTATTTGTTTAAGTATGGTACTAATATATTATTGGAATCTCGTTGTGTAGGACCATGAGAGGTGCTTTTTCTTTCAGTGGATCGATGGTGCAGAAAAGTTTGATCCTAGGTACCTCTTTTTTCGACGATTGGTTTAGAGGAGACATCCACGTGATCACTTCAAGCGGTGGGTTCACCCCCCTAACCCTCCCAAGAATGACGGCTAAGGAGAAGTACCTAGCCGTCGTTAGATCGACTCGAGGAACCTCCTCTCTATGCGATTCATGGAGATCGAGTGTGATAAACCCCGAGAATACGTTGGAGTTTGTGTGTCCAAACAAGCATGAAGTAAGTGCAAAGTGTATGTGTTAAAATCTTGAGCTATATGTGTTTATGTACTTATGTCTCATTATTTAGGTGTATTCAATGGCGAAGTGTCGTTTCAAGGAGTGGTTGTATGGTCCTAAGAACCAATGGCCGGAAGAACCGTGGAGGGTTAAGGAAAAGAAGAAAGAACGTGTAATCTACAAAGCACCTCCTGTCTTGTGCGAATGTAGTGTAAAATCCAACTATGGCCTAGTCCCTTCGGAGCTTGGAATAGGTCATTATTGCGGCCATATGATTGAGTATGATGAGGTTTGTTATAATTCTGGTAAACATGAAATCGTATTTTGTTTGTTTTCCTAATACATATATGATATAATATTTGTTTTGAACAGAGCACTAGGAAATGCAGTTGGGAATGTTATGATGGTCAAGCTAAGTTCTTGGATGAACTGAAGAAGAGGCAAGTAATTGCACGGAAGAGGGGATATGGACCTGACTACGTCAACCTATTCGTTAAACATCACAAAGAAAAGATGTGTGAGTTTGCTAGACAGCGCGGTATTTGTAACCCGATCGATGTTGGGCTTAACAAATGGGGATTGGAGAGGCGAACGACGTTAGAGGAGGAGAGGGCAAGGAATGAGGCAAGGGAGGAGACAAGAGTACAGATGCAGGTCTTGGATGAGCATGTTGCTACATTATGTGCCAGTGAGTGCTTGAAAACCTTTTTTTCGTTGCCTGGTTTTAAATGTAATATTATCGAGTTGCTAAATGATTGCATTTTATACATCAAGGGATTGGTTGCAGCGGGGAACATGCTGCAGAGGTGGCTCGTGCAAGATATGAGGAGAAGAAGTTAGATGCCCATAGATCACGAGCTGGTCGCACCGTTCAATCATCGATTGTGTTGTGTGATGATGGAGACGAGGATGAGGACGACACTGGCAGACTGAGTGAGCTCATTGCTTTAGCAGAGGCGGGCATACAGGCGCAGGAGGCTGACGACGACACAGGCAGACTGAGCGAGCTCATCTCTCTAGCAGAGGCGGGCATTCAGGCGCAGGAGGCTGACGACGACACTGGCAGACTGAGCGAGCTCATCGCCCTAGCAGAGGCAGCTTCTTACAGCGCAGGAGGATGGATGACGTTTTTCACTCAGCCGCAGCTGCCCGCAGAGAAGAAGCGGAGGCCGCTTACTACAAGCGACGGCGGTGAGAGCAACGCAGCTTGAGCCTAGCCGCAAAGAATGGTTGTAGTAGAGGACTGGTACTCGGATGATGAGTTGCTTACTCAAGATGCGTTTGATTAAAGGATTTGGAAGTGCATTTGCCCCTTTGTCTCATCATCGACACTTAGTTATACTATTAATATGTTGTGTAATATGACATAGTATCAATGGTCTTAATATTCCGCTTAATAATACACACTTATTTCTATTTGAACACGTCTTTTAAAAAAAAACGATTAACGACATACGATATTATAGAAATCAACACACGAAACACATTAAATGGCATGTGACTACAGTGCACGAACACAGGTACATAGTTTTCTTTGACTAAACCTAACATGCCTTAGGTAATTAAACCATGCCTTCGGTAATTAAACCTAACATGCCTTAGATAATTAAACCTGGGATTCTCCACAAGAAAAACATAAACTCATCCTAGTAGTGTGGCCACATAGCAAATTGTGTTGCACCTTCTCCATAGTAGCCTCCCGTTGTTGGTGGTGGTGGTGGCGGGGTGATGGGGGAGACCCTTTTTCCTGTGGTTAGGCAGGTGCAATATGGATCATTGCAGAGTGCCTCCCGTGAATCGGCACCATTGTTGTTGTCGTCCTGTTAAATAAATCCTTGTAACCGGCCGCTAACTTCCCTTTCTAGATCGAAGATACGGTCTTGTAGGTAGTAGATGTACTCCAGCATGCGGATAAATAGGTCGAGGATCGACCCACCCACTGAACCCACATTTTTTCTTACATTAAGAAGACTACAAAAAGTATGTCGTGTAAGTGATATACAAGACAAACATAATGAAGAAACAAATAGTAAAAGAAATTACCCATGCTCATGGGGGCATTTGAAGAAACGACGACCTCCATCTATTCCCTCGGTGAACATCTCACTACGGCGCCCTCACCATGCATGCATTTTGGCCACTCTTCTTTCCTTTCATCGTATCCCGTCATCGGTGGTGCCTCTTTGGTGAAATCACTTTTGCTCTCTCTGGGAACCTCTCATAAAGAGCTTCCTCAAAGAAATCGGGACCAAGAGGACCCTCCCACCCCAGTGTAGTTTTCTTCCCTTTCCTCTCCCTCCGGCGACCCTCCGGACATTGGTACTACAACGCAAAGCAAATGCTTTGGAGTGTTCTTCTTCCTTATTGTTTGTGTGAATGAGAGGGAGTGAGTGGTTATTTATAGGTCAAGAGGAGGAATGGAGGCTCATCAATGTGCCATGTCACGATCCGTGTGCCGCTTTACCTCAAATTTCTTGGATCAAAACAGTCATAAGATGGATGGTGGAGATAGAGTTTAGTTGTGCTTCCTTGCATGTTGTCCTTGCAGCTGAGAGGTCTATATCAGTGATGTGATAATTCGATGATGTCCGTGTATCTGAAAAGTCTATATTTATTCTATGAAAATCATAGATTCTCTGAAATGCATAGATTCTTGTACACACGGCGTATGTACAAATATTCCTGGATTATAAACGTAATAAATTTATAGTTAATCATGTACTACATTTGTGTCTTTGTACAAGTATAGTATGATTAAAGATTCACGCAAAAAATTCGCAAGATACGGTCTTGTATTAGAAGCATCCACAGTTACAAACAGAGACATCAATATATATTCTAAACATTTACTCATCCAACAAGCATAATGCAACCACAACGAATATCACAACTAACATAATATGTCATGCAAAGTAAAAATAGTCCACAATATTTATACGGTCCCGAATAATTAAAGATAAGTAAATACAATAGTTCATAGTAACATCTACCACGTCCCTCACTGCCTGTCTCCTACTCTTGCCCCTACCCTTGTGACCCAGAGGCCGGTGCACGGGAGTGTAAGGGTCACGGGACAGCGTCGCCTAGTGCCTAGAGGCGGTGTAGGATAAGTCGATGGAGCGTCATGGAGCCGAGAGGGCCCAAGCTCATCGTGCCTCTTGTCCATGTCATCGCCGTCCTCGGCCTCCTCGTCCTCCTCCTCCTCGTCCCCTGTAGCTGCTTGACTAGAGGAACCCAAGGCTCCTCTTCCTGCGGAAGGATCATACACGTCATGCGTCGTGTTTGTCCTGCAACCACAACGACCACCACCGCTTTGACGTGAGACGACGTGATGACCTCATTGTACAAAAACAATGTTAAGTGAAAGAATATAACGTATTAATGATTTGTTTGAAAGAATATTTGTAATCTTACATCTAGGAAGCCAAGTATGTAGTCATCATTGACTCTAGGCCAACGCAGCCGATCTCTTCAACTGAGCTTCTCAGTGTATTGCCCTGCAACAATGTTTTCAATATTAAGACTTCTGAACACCTAATGTATTACAAGGGTTATGTATTTAGTTTTGTTTTCTTTTGTACAAGAATGTAACTTATTACAAGGGTTATACAAATACAAGGTTGCAATAACTACAATAAATAACTCCTAACGTCGGTCCAAGAACACCTAATGTATTGTTATGTAACTAAACGTAACAAAATAAGTCGATTGGCTTACCACTCTGTCCAAGATCGGTCCTGCCTCCACCTACCTTCCTGCACGAGTGGACCGGTCGTACGTCGTGTCCTCATCGTCGGAGGACTCGATGTCGGCGTAGTCGGCTTCGGTCCACTGTAGTCTGAGCCTGCACCTTGTCGAACGCTGGTACCAAGCTTGGTACCGCCTTGAACTCACGGTTAGGTAATGCGGCTCGTTGTTGTCGCTAGGTTGTCGTGCATCTCCTCCCATTCCTCAATGTAGGACTGGTGGTGCCTCTCCCAGTAAAAAATCTTCTTGTTCCTCTGACGATCCAACCTGCACGTATGTCATCGTTACATTAATCCACGTACGTGGCACCATATTATAATAAATGGACCATCATCATGACTCATTTGAAATATCAAAACACTTACTTGTGTAAGTCAACGCCAGTCGAGAACATAGGCATAGGCCAAAGCTGTCTCACTCCAAATTGGCGTGCAACCCTATCTGGCAGGTGGTACTCGATAGCATAGAAGCGATTAGAGGACACCTCATCCTATAGAAGTAGTCGTCGGCCCCACATACGGTGCTCAAATTTGAAAAAGTAGTCGTCCTCTCCACCATATGGCTCCCACTCTACCTGCATCATGTTCAAATAAGATGTTAGATGGTATACTAATCCTTTTAATAGGTGCATGGAAAATAAAATTTACTTACACTAGACGCCGGCCAATCTAGCTAGCTTAGTTAATCAATGTACGCCGGTCTATCCTCGTGTGCGAAACCGACTGGTCCCAAAGGTACGCCCACGCCGGTTTGGCGACTTGAGGTCGACCTTGGAACCACTCACGACGAGCCAGTACCTCTGGACGACCAACTGGAAAACGAGCCCACATCCACAGCTGTAATAGGTACACGCATCCACCAAGTGACGGGTTCGCCGTAGACCGACGACACCCCTCGCAACCGCCGCCGTAGAAAAACACAAGACTGCAGAGAGCCCAAATATCTTGACCACTTTGGTCCCGATTCTCGAGGCAGTGGATCCACATCCAGGACGCATTGTCACCCGTCGCGTCTGGAAAGAGAACGCAAGCAAAAAGGTGTAGGATCCACGCCCGGCAGTAGTACACAACCGTCTCCTCATCTGCCTCCTCGGGGCACTGTGCGAACTCTGTACGTAGCCATGAGATGGGAACTCCAGAAGTGCGAGCCCCTTGCTCGCCAAGCTCACGCCCAAGGAAGGCCTCCACTGTGTTCTCCATCCCTCTCGACTGCTTGCCTTTGCCCGGATCGGGTTCCCACTAATCCTTAGGCCTAGCATCTTCTCGACAGATCCCAAGCGAGACCGCTCATCTCCCCGAAAGGTAGGTGGAAGTCAGTGAGTCTCCTACCGCCACCTATATTTAAGACCAAGGATTAACAAATGGCCATGAATGGAGGCAATGATTCACTTTAATACTGTCTACTAACGCAGATTATCGCCACCGAGTTGAACTTGGGCAACCCACGACGAAACACGAAAGGAGATGACATCCAGGCCAGACTCTTTGCGAGAATGGAGTGTACCTATCATCATACACGAATGTCCAAGAACCCACTGTGGGTCCTAGAACAAAGGTGCGGAAGGTCCCGCATCGAAGATAACATAGTAACATGTTACTTCACGAACACATGTACTGAATAAAACTTATAGATTATTACCTGCCCCAGTATAAGCAGAGACGTCCTCTGTGGGTCTCCTCGTGCGTCCGGGTCGAAAGGTGTGGAATTGCTCCATCCTACAAAAAAGTGAATGAATTAGAATTGCAATGTACAATGAAACATGAACTTATAAATATATACATAATTGACACAAATACAAGCATAAATTGAGACATGCATAATTAAATATATGATACGACAAAATATAAAATAATACTATAAACCAATAGTCCTACCTCACTAATCGCCAATGGCAACTTCCATGAGTTGTGGCCAAGTCTCACCGCACTTGCCGCTTTTCAGATCGCTTTCGGGATCAAGAACAAATGGAGTTCCTCTCCCACGCCTAGTTCTTCCGGGTATCGATCCATAACCATCCTATGTCTCGTCCCTCTTGCCTTGATCCACGCTTGTTCCAACGGTAAGTTGGATCCGCAATGTACTTCGCCCATCATAAGGAGGCCACTCTCTAGGGTCCCGTAGAAGGCACGAAGTGAGGGCTCCATGTGTTCACAAGCGTGTTGACACCGAACTCGTGAGGTATCCTCCTCTCGATATTATAGTTGCGATGCCTAGTCACTGCCACCAAATGCGAACATACAAAGTGGTATTGCCTTGGTTTTCCACAAGTGCACTTGAAATCTTGGAGGACAACCACATGTATCCTCGACTCTCGGACCTCGCCATCGGACGTTGTACCGCCCCTATGCTCGACCGATAAGTCCCTCGTATGCGTGGTCAAAGCATGCAACCTCATGTGTGCCAAACCCTTTCTCTTGCCTTCTCTAGGTGTGCCTTTGGTTTGAGCCCATATCTCTCCATCACTACTCAACCGCAATGCATGGGCGTGTCTATCGTTGAACCAGGCAACAAGCTTATAGAAGGTGAATTGAACAATTGCATTCACGGGCATACCACGATCCCCCAATAGCAATTTATTGAATGACTCTGCCATGTTGTTTTGCATTGAAACTCGTACCTCCACCACCATCGCCATGAGCTCTCGTCCATTTCTCCAAATCCTCATCAAACCCGTGAGCCATTGTCTACCTCCGCATTTGATGCGGTTCGACTGCCCCAACTTTTCCCTAAAGTACTTGTCCTCAAGATGTCGAAAGCGACCTCCCGCAATGTATCAAAGTTTTTCTTGACACTTTGTCCTTCCGTAGGAGATTCTCGGCAAGGTGTCGAGTACACCAACGATGGTGCAAAGGTGCATACCCTCTAATCGCTCTCCTCGCACAAAGATTAAGTATGCCCCGATGCCTATCGATATGACGCCAACCTCCGCCAGGGGCCAACCACATGTATCCTGGACTAGCCTCAAGAACCATCCCCAACCGTCATTGTTCTCCTTCTCAACCAAAGCAAATGCTAAAGGAACCAACTTGTTGTTCGCGTCACGAGATATGGCTATAAGAAGTGTGCCCGGTATTTGCCAATCAAGAACGTACCATCAATGGAGAAGACGAGACGACAATGCCTAAAGGCCTCGACACACCGAGAGAAGCACCGTAAGGCACGGAAAATATCCGCTCCCATCCTTCCATGCATTAGGTTTTGGGATGTACTCATAATGCATGCCCGGATTCACCGCTTTGATTGCATTGAAAAGAACTGGCACCGCTCATACCCATCCTCCCAAATTCCCATATATCATGTTCCACGCTTCACGCTAGCCCTCCATGCTTTACCATAAGTTATCACATATCCTCCATACAACGCCTCAACGGTCCCGATAATTGTTCTCACCTTCATGTTGGGTTCTCCCCGCAAAATTCCCATCAACCGCTTGGCAATTAGGGTAGATGTCAACCGTCGATGCCTCGTTGTCGCTCATGGTCAACACAATTGTGTGGCCCAACTACTTTTGTGATCTTCCATTTTCCGGTCACCGTTGCTTCCTTGCACAAACCCTCCATGGGCGCTGCGTTGTCACACACACAACCGTAAACGACGCTCCACATATGAATGCAATACCTTGTAAGGCCTCTTTTCAGATCACCGCAAAAAGCTCGCAACCACCTCTTCAAAGCGGGAGGTCATTGAACACCCTCCCTCCTCAATTACCATGTTAGGACCGGCCTCAGGGAGCTTCTAGGAGCTCATCATCACGTCCTTCTGCAAACGCCAGATCAGAATGAGCAAGATCACTAAACTCATGAACTCTAGGATCACGGCGGTCGGGAAAGATACGTCTCATCATCTCAACATCACTCTCCGTCAGCTCTCCAACAGCACGATCATCATCAGAATCAAGAGCCCTAGCCATCTCATATGGCTCCGAATCATTCATAATTTCAACATCATTGGAGCCACGAAATCCATCTGAAAAGTGCACTTGCGCAGCAACATGGGGCACATCGATATTCTCAGGAATGTCTCCTGCAACGTCATTATAGAAATGAGGAAAGAATGAAAAAAATACCATGATTCTGATGAGCTCCCAAAAACCATGCGGTTAAGACACTTACTCGGATGATTCTGTGTCAAAGGGATCTCATAAGGAGGATCTGCCACGAAAACATGAGTATGACAACCATCTCCAAATAACGCATTGGGGAGATTGAGCATCAGGAACCGTAGGCGCAATCTGCACATCTGAGTAAGGTTCGAACGGAGGGTCGATGTGTGCGGATGATCCATTGCTGGGGTAAACCCATGAGGGATTGGATCAACTAACACCCGACGAACAACCACGTCCAAACATTGCAGGTGGCTCTTCATAGCCGATCTCACATAGTTGTCCCACTGATCCGCACAACCAATTGAGATCATTCACCTGAAGATGTTCGGAGGACAACCTAGGTGCAGTACACCATCAACTGCAATGTCATCATCTCCAAAGCAATGCAGCTCCTCCCGAGCCCTTGCAACCATATCACTAAATGAAGGTCTATCATTGAATAGCACAGGCACGCTTTGCATGTCAAGAAACTCAACATATCCATAACGATCGCTTTCAACCGTGCCTCCATGATATATGGTCACTAGGTTGTCCATCTATTTAAAAAACGTAACGAAACACATGTCCTTTAGTCCAAATTATACGATAGATAGTACCTAACAAGTACTTTCTAACTACAAACTAAGTAATCATGATCATAACTACGTATATATTTATAGTGTACTCACTAAATAGCAAGATCATATGTAGTTAACTACAAATATAACTACATATCTAAGTAGCTATCTAACTATATCTATTTATCAATGTATCTATGTTTCTATCTATCTACATATATATATAACTAAATCAACTAACAAAGTCATCACAATATAACTAGTCAATAACATACACCAACTAAATAGGTACATTGCATATTCATATTTTATACCTTTCCGGGTCGACGGACGATGGGCGTAGGTCAAGGCGAATATCCGGGACTGCGGTGGCGCGGCCAACGACAGAGGTGGCGCGCGGCGGTCGCGGGGTGGCCGGCGCTCCGCGCTGCGAGACCGGCTCGACGGCCGCGGGAGGCGGGGCGAGGCGAGGACAGCGGTGGACGTCGGCAAGGCGGGGCGAGGCCGAGGCCGGCGGTGGAGACAAAGGCTACGACGACGGTGGAGGGCGTGGCGGCTCGGCGCTGCAGCCAACCAACGGCCAACAACAAGGAGGGCACGGCGGCGCGCAAGGCGGGCTTCGCCGAGGAAGCAAAAAAAGGCAAGGCTGGCTCGGCCGCCAGCGAGCAAAGAATGGCCTCGGACGGGCCCCAGCCTTGCAAGGCTCAGCCGCCGGAGCAAGCAATGCTCGGACAAGCCAGCCCTTAGGCGCTGGCTCGGTCTGCAGGCACCAGCTCAGGCAAGCTGGCGTGGCTGCAGGCAGCGGGCAGCAAGGCATGGCTGCGGCAGCTGGCTGCAAGCGACGGCGCAGGCGGCACGAGCATGCGGCAAGCGCAAGGCGCTGCAGCGCTGGCGCTTCAGCCATGGCGGGCGGCCGCCGCAGGGCCTGGGCGCCAGCCGGCAAGCGCACAAGGCGGAAGCTGTGGCGGCGCAGCAGCAGCGGCGCGGCGTGGCGTGGCGGCGTGGTGCGTGGGTGCGGGCGGCGGCGGGCGGGCAATGGCTAGGGCAACTAGAGGAGGAAGAAGGCCGGCCGGTAGATATTTAGGCCGAGCTTCGGCAGAGTGAGTGGCGCCGAGCTCGGCGCCAAGATCTGGCCATTGAGCTCTCATCGCCATCCGCTCTGGCGCCGAGCCCCCTGAGCCGCTTGTTGCGTGGCGAGAGCTCGGCGCCAATCACCGTGGCGCCGAGCTTCCGGCGCCCACTCACTCTGGCGCCGAGCCAAGGGTCTATTTCTGGAATTCTTTCCGCCAGGAGTCTATTTGAGAGAAACTTTCGAAAAAAAGACCAAAAAGTAAAAAATTCGGACCGCATGACCACCGCCACCATGCAGCTGCTGCCTCCTACCTGACTACCTCACTGCATGGCCTCTGCATGCATTGTTGGCTTGCAGCGCGTTTGGTTGCTTCGGGTTCAGGCAGGCCGATCGACCAACTCCGAGTCTCCGACCACCACATGCGTGGGGCCTCTCCTCTCCTCTCCCGCGTCTCGCGGGTCGCGGCACCGCGTGATCGGTGGACCGCCGAGAGCTCTCCCCGCGGGGCACCACCACGACGTACGGAGCGCGGCCGGGGGTGGATTAGAGCGCACGGAATCGGTCGATGGATCGTGAGGGCAGATCAGCTGCGTTTTTAGCGTTTTCTGCCTGACGAGATCCCAATCATCAGTACTACTGCTTTCTACCTGTGATCTAGCTTAGGTTCCGGTTGGTTGGTGATGCTAACTTAGCAAGCTGCTCTCCAATTGCGGACAAGAGAATCGCTGGCATGCACGACACCTTCATTTGCGCTTTGGAAGGAACCCATGCATAGCCGTGCATGCGTTGTCTCTTCTTTCTTTCTTTCTTATGGAGCTTAGGTAATTAACTCAAATGACCTGCATACCATTATCGCCTGGAGTGTGTTGTCACGGGAAACTGGAAGAGACAGGTTAGGGTGGGGGCAGTGTAGTTCTTTATGACTTTTCTGACTCTTGTTCAATACAACCTAGTCCAGTGTGAAATGAACGACCTCGGCTTTGCCCTAACAATCAACCTGATTTGACACTGGGAGCTGGCTTCAAGTTGAAATGCAGCCATTTCCAAACAAGGCCTACTTATACTTACAACTCCACCTGTTGCTGTCCAATTAATCAGCTTCCTTGCTATCTCAGCCAAAGCAGCCGGCCGGCAGCTGGGGAAAGGAAGAGCACAACTGAAGGAAAGGGGGAGCCGGCCCATGCCCATGCCCATGCCCATGCAGCATGCATGCATGACCAAATGTTGCTGGTGCTGTCCGGGCCACACCAGCATGCCCATGCAGCTTGCATGCATGACCAGCTTTTGGCTGATTTTAGATGATTCAATAGTATTCTGTGAGAAAAAATAAACTAAAACAAGCTAAAACAAGAAAAGAACTGATCAGCCGAACGGGGTGAATAACTGCACATGTGCTTACCTGCTTGCTTACAGGTGATGGCTTTGCGTTTCAGGGAAGAGAAAACACACGCACACACAGGGATTGGAGTTAATCATGCATGCACGGCCGTCCAAAAAGGCCGTGTGGCCTCTCATGCATGCTTGCACTAGTTGCAGCTGCCCTGATGGATGGATGGAGAGCTAGCTCTAGCTTCCTTCACATCTCAATCTCATGGAAACGAAACGAAATGATGGCGCCTCACATGCGCTGCAACTGTCATTTGTGGCAAGATCCACAGTTAATACCACTATTTCTTGCCCAGCCCAGTGCTGCTGGGGCCTTGCATTGGGGGCCAGGGCCCAGGGCAGATGGACGAGGGAAGCAGCTGTGGTGTGGTGTGGTCTGGCCGGCGGTGGTGTATGTTGCCCTGATCACAAGGGGCCTGTTCGCTGGTATGCTGGTGTTGATTTGGGCTGACTGGTGCTAGTTTTTTGTGAGAGAAAAATACTATTGGTTAGCTGATTTGGGCTAGCTGAAACCAACAAACGAACAGGCTGAAGGGAAAGCCACTGCTCCCTGGATTTGATTGGTGCAGCAGGACAACAACAGCTGCCTGCCTGATGCAATAGCCCGTAGTGCCACGTAGGACTAGTAAACATCTTCACTGCTGCCTCAATTAAATTATAAGATGTTTTGACTTTTTTCTAGATACATTACTTTTAATACGTATCTAGACATAGAGTATATCTATGTGCATAGTAAAAATTAAGTATCTTGAAAAATCAAAATGTCTAATAATTTGGGATGGATTGAGTACTACAATAGCTACTACATGTGTAGTGTCACGTTGATCGCCTCAGCTCAGCAGCTACCTGCTAGCACACCTTCTCATCTCTCTCGCTCACTGTCGTCTGTGGCATGCATGCATCGCAAGATGGAAGCAAGGGTTCTGGTGCGGGTGCAGTGCACCATGGCTAGCTAGCTGTCACCGGCGTAGCAGCTGCGGCTCGTGCAGGTACACCGGGGCCCGGGGGTCTCTGTCGTCCACACCGCCCCTCGCCTGCATGCTTGGCCGCTTGCTGCTGCATGCAAGTTAGGCTCGTAGTCATCCTAGCCTTGTAGGTGTAGGAGCCCTGTTACTCCAGCTCGGCCGTCTGGTGTTTTTTTGACTTGCCTGGCCGGGTCAACACAGCACAGACGAATGAAAATGAAATCGATCGAGTGCTGCTGGCTCCCACACGTACAGACGACACCGCGAATGGAAAAGGGGACCCCGGCAACGTACGGCGGTGTCGAGATCTGTACTCTGTAGCGTGCACAAGGTAGGCAGCCTTACGTCCAGCTGAAGGAACCACCGGGCCTCCCTCTCCCCATCTTGCATTGTATGCATGCATTATAGTCACGCTTGAGTTTAATCCCATACAGTCGAGTCTACCCGGTGTTTGTTGACCAAAAAGGCAATCAATTTGGTACGTATGCTGGTCGATCGAACTGATGGCGGCCATGGTGGGCATGGCCATGGTCCTTGCTTTGCTTGCTTGGTCACTCACGTGAGGTGAGTGGAGACTTGAGAGGCCAGCAGCATTTGCAGCAGCCAACAGCCAACACCCAACAGGAGATGGATTGATCCGTCACTGCTATTCATCACTGCCACCCACGTACAGTGTACCACTCAGCTCATGGCTCTCGGACGCTGCTTGCAACGCACTCATATGACATGCATGCATGCATGGATCGGTCGGCCGGACGGACACAGGAGTGGTGATGAACGATGGCAGCATGTGCCAATCCAATCCAATGCATGCGCGGCCGGCCGGCCCCATGGCGCTTTGGCGTTGGTGCCCATGCATGCATGGTGATGGTCCGTCCGTCCGGGCGGCCGGTACTGTTGCTGCTCCTCCTCCGACCCTCGCTGCCCGCATCCAGACCTGTTCGCTTGAGGAGGAAGCATAGCTTGCTTGCTTCTGTTCATGCATATCATCCGTCCGTGGCCGTGCCCATCCCAGCCTACCACGTACAGTACGCCCCGAGCCGCGACACGGCTCCAGCCTTGAAGACGCGCTTGTCCTGTCCTGGATGGGAGACATGGAGAGGAAGAGGAGAGGCCCGGCCAGGAGGGCACGCACGCACTGCACGTCTGCACCCGCACCCTGTACGCCTGCACGCGACGGCGTCCGTCCATCATCGCCCTCGCTCGCCCATGAGTGGACGTGAGTGGGGTCGTTTGGCTTCGGAACTCAAGTTTAGTAGATGTCTCGTTGAATATTTAGATATTAATTAGAAGGGCTAAATATGAGTCTAATTAGGTTTAATAGACTCGTCTCATAAAATAGCCCCGATCTGTGTAATAAGTTTTGTAATTAGTCTATGTTTAATATTTTATACATGTGTCGAACATTCGATGTGATAGGGACTAAATTTTAGTAGGTGGAACAGGGACTAAAGTTTAAGAGATATCACATCGGATGTCATATAGGGCGTTCGAATACTAATAAAAAAATAAATTACAGAAATCCTCAGTAATCCCGAGACGAATATTAAGTCTAATTAATCCGTCATTAGCACATGTTTCTGTAGCCCAACATTATCAAATTATGGACTAATTAAGCTTAATAAATTCATCTCGTAAATTAGTCTCGATATATGCATTTAGCTTCATAAATAGTCTATATATAATACTTGATGCATGTGTCAAAACATGCGATACGATAGCTGACTACTATAGTTTAGGAGGTCCTATCCTCCGAGACCGGCCGGTACCTGCAGTTACTCCAACCCATCATCAGCCCGGAAAGCCGTGCGTGGCGTGACAGCCACCGGCACCGGCACCCGCACCGGCCGGGACGACGCGACGCTGCATGGGCCAGGGCCAGCTTTTCGTGATCTGTCAGGAACGCCCGCCTGCGGCCGGCCGGGGTTATAGGTGTGTACTATGTGTTGGTGTACGTGACGGGGCCGGAGGAGGACGGCGACGGCGACGGGGCGGAGAGCCCCCCGGGCACGCGGCGGCGACCAGGAAAAACGCGCCGCGCGGCATGTGCGGCGGCCGAGCCCCAGCCTCCTACCGGGAGACCTGAGACGCGCGCGCGGCCGCGTCAACAGGTAGGTGACTGATGGTGGGTGGAGACGGAGACCGACCGACCGCGCCGCGCGCCCCTTCCGTTCGGCTTCACCTGCACACCGACCGCGCGCGCGCATCGCGTCGTGCCGTCGTCTGAAAACGAACCGAGTCGGTCCGCGATTCAGCAGTACCACCCGATCCGACCGTGGTCAGTCACAGCGTCAAGTGGATAGTTGGATCTGTCAGACGACTTAACAGCACTCAGCAGTCAGCACTAGTGCGCAGTCAGTCGCGGCTGGTAAACAGTCAGATCGTGGATGTCGAATCTCACCAGGATTCGACCAATAATAACGGGAAAAGGCAGTACAGTATGCTCTGTCATTTCAGAAAAAGAATACACCTGGGTGGGTATTCATGTTCGGTTAAACTTCTTTATTTGTTTTTTAAAAGAAAATCGAGATCGACTCATATCTGAGGTGGAGCTTTAAGCGCGAGCTATGCCAATAGGCTGACAGAGACTTGATGGGGTTATTAATCCATAATGAACTTGGATTTTACAGTTGATTTCACAAAGCAATATGCAGCTGTGTGTGAAACTAACGTGTCAAGTAGTAGTAGTATCGTAAAACTGAGAATACCAAGTTGTACTTATGCGCACATATATACTTGCGGTTTAATCAAGAGACTGCAAGATGGCAACTTGGCAACGCTCAACAGTAAGCCACGACAATTCAACAGAGTATTCGAGTATAGCTTGTGAAATACTCCCTCCCTCACAAAATAGAAGACAACTTAGCTATAAATTATCTAGATTCATAGCCAAAGTGTTCTGTTTTGGGACAGGATAAGCCCTTATACAAAAGAAGGGGGAAAAAAATTAGAGCACTACAAGCTCCACAGTATGGAGGCTGCTTCTATTACTGGCTCTGTTCGCTTATCTTATAATCCATACTTTTCAACTTGTTTTTTCAACCGAAACAATCTCTCTCCCAACAAATCAACCAAAACAGTGTTTCGGCTTATTTTTTCAGCGAAGCGAACAGGTAGCTTGTAGGATTCGCAGTCGCAAAATGTCAAAACACAAACACATACATTTATTCGCGGTATTGAACAGGATACCACTTTATGCATGGCGCCATTTGTGAACATCCAGTATCATAGCCAACAAAACTAAAAGTCGCAACATAGTAATGGTTTTAGCCTTGAAACAGTATCAAGGTAAGCAAGTACAAAATTATCCAGCAGCCTATGATGATTATAAAAGAAACCTCATCGAGGCTCAAAAGGAACAGGCATGAAAATTTGACCAAACCGTATGGAAACACCACTCTCTCCTCTCCATACAAACTAACACCTAGCAAGATTCATATCTGAGGCACCTTAACTTAGGCGTGCCATCATTTGCAAAGCATTCTTGGCAGTCGATCAGTTCAACTCGCTGGTGGCGGCGGTGGAGGCATTGATCTTGCCAATCCAACCCAAGTAAAAATGCCAGCGCCAAGGATTACCCATCCTAAAACATCGTACCAGAAGTCACTATCCTTCTTCTTCTTCCTTGATTGCTGCAAAGCATAATGCTGTCAGCTTAAATAGGGTTGCATAGACACAGGGTAAGGCATGCATTAAACCACATATCATATGAAATCAGCAAACTATAAAATGCCAAAACTGATTTAGCTCTGCCACATTCCAGTTCATAGTGCACAAATCAAACAGAAAGTTTCTATACAGTATATATACAGCAGAAATACCAGTTTAAAAAGCATTCTGACTTGTAATGAGAACAGTGTACAAAACAAAACAAAAATAACATCAAGGAACAGACTACTCATGAAAGATCTCATCATCATGCTCGCTGTGGACAAAGAACAGTCCACAATGCATTTTGTTCATACAAAACTAGCAAGCATCTTCATTAATGTCTGAAAATATTTAGCATACTCAATTACCAACCAGTGTTACGAGGAATGCTTAATAAAGCAGCTGGACCAAAAAGGCAATTCATGCTCAAGAAATTTGGGATAAACTACATACTAAACCATATCATGAGCCTCCAATAGTAATAAATAAAAGGGTAGAAAACACACAAAAAATGGTAGACATTAACCGACATGGAACTTTTCTGAAGTCAGTCTGACAAGCGTTTAAGTAGTTTCTAGGAACAAGATAAGGTAGAGTACCCTTGGATTTGAGGCTGAGGATGCTTGTGTCACCGCTTGAGAAACCATCTGCCTCTGGATCTCCAAATGCAGTTCAGGTGCCTGGGATAATCGGAAGCAAATGTCACTAGAATGATACACATGCATTATCGCTAACCACTTATAACAGCCTGATTGAACATACTGTAAAAGATTGATAGCTGAAAGTGTCCAAATCTATTTTTAGCATTGTGTAACAAATATAGAAACTAATAAGTAACAAGCTGAAACAGCACTCCTGATTATTTGAAACTCAAACCCAGTATTAATAAGAAAATAAGTTTAGACTCAGTAGCATGGATGGTCCATAGTTTACCATCATTCAGGAATCAGGACATGGAAATACTGCTGAACAGAAAGGAGAAAAGAACCCACCTTCATTGACAAGTCTAAAGACTTCCTGTACAGCTCATTTGCAGGTTCCTACAAACAGCAGGTCTGAACTTTAGTTTCCAGTCAAACCAAATTGCACACGACATTGCAGCAGAAACGGAAGTTTTTTGGAAAGAAAAAGGCAAAATCATAGCTCTTTCATGGATATTCTGCCAGATGCTTGCATGACAACCTGACTGCATGTGGCTCAAGCTCCATGCGAACAGGTCTGCAGGTCAGCCAGTGTCACCAGGAACATGGTACATTGCCATGTTCCTCGTCCCAGGAACGCAGGAACAAGAAAAATCTCATCCCCCCAGTGGAAAATAAAAAAACTTTCTCAAAGAGCGTACTACATTCCTCAATCCCTATTCCACAACCCAATCGTACCAGGAACTTTGTGACTATGGGTCAGCCCAGATAAAAGGAACGGTGTAAATGTGTTCGAATTTAGCTAACACAATAACGGCCTACACATACCACATCAACAGCCTTCTGGAAACACCCGGTTGCCTTTACAAAGAACTCATTAGCTATTGCAGTGTCTGGAGTGAAGAATCCGTGAGAGGTCAGAGCATTTCCCAAGCACCAGAGTGCATCGGCCTTGTTGGGATCAATTTGCAGTGCCTCCTCCAGCTTGGCTTCGGCATCTGTAACAACATTCATTCAATTAGTACCACCTTCACTGTTCATTAACATCTACAAAGTGGCAGAAACCTAGACATACTCACAGCTCATTGTAATCCTCTATACATGAACTCTAAAAAGTAATAGCATTTAAACATATAACACTTTGAAGTATGAAAATTTGCATTCATGAAATCTTATACTCACAGCACAACACAATAGGCATTCATGAAATATGAAAAATCTGCATCTCGCATATGACTAAATATGGATAACAAGTGAGCAATCAAAACAACACTTTGAAGCAAGAAACCATAACAAATATGAATGACGTTACAATATGCTTCAGGCTTCACAGCAATGTTTTCAAGTCGTCCGATTAATCGCGATTAATCATGATTAATCGTCCTAATCGGTCCCTGCTGACTGATTAGGGGTACCGTCCACTTGTACAAGTCGTCCGATTAATCGCGATTAATCGTCCTAGTCGGTCCCATGGCGACTAGGTTCGACTGGACGACTTGAAAACATTGCTTCACAGTACCAAATGAGCAAACAACAAAAAACTGGGAAGCAATAAACCAGTCCCCAGATGATACATAAGCAATATAAGCCACCTGAATTGTTAGTAACAACTGACTGCTGATTCTTAAAAAATGGCACAGATTTTGGTAGAAAGGATGCACCACACACAACACAAACAAATTCCAGTAACAGCTTCAATGTGCTATCAGAAATTTTCTAGCGAATACCCATGACACTGGTGAATATGACAAAAGAGCACTGAAAAAGAGTAAAGCACTTGATACATAAAAGGAGGGGACTAAAAATCACACAAACAAAAGCCATCCTTGTTAATTGAAACAGCACCAGCACAGCAACATTTTTCAGAGCACAATAGCAGCTGAGCCAACAAATTTCCTAAATGTCTGGGCCAGCAACACAGTGAATCAATCGGCAAACGTTAAGTGGGGTCAACACTGCCGCCATAAGGGCCTAACATATGACGACGAGGATTCAACTATGGATTTATGAATTCGTAAAGCACATATTGAGATCCTAAGATCATTAGCCGGTAGTGCACCAATAAATCCTAGAAAAAAACTACAAGTAGTGCATCGAATAACCCAATAAAAAACAAGAAGAATCCTCTAATCTGAGGAAGCAATACCTTCAAGGAGCTTGAGGCCCTCGGGGCCGGCCCGCACCTGCGACAGCTCCAGCAGCGCGCCGCCCCATCGCGTCAGGTTCTGCGCGCACACAAGGAACACACAACCAGATCACATCGTACAGGGTTTGATCCAAGCGGCGGGAAAGCGAACGGGGAGAGGAGAGCTCGAGATGCATCGTACGTCGGCGTCGTTGGGGTTCTGCTCGTACACGGCCTCGGAGTTCTTGCAGGCCATCTCGAAGAAGAACAGCCGCTCCGCATCGCTCATCCCTCCCATCTCCATGGCGGCCGGGGGCGGGGTTCGTCGCTCCGGCGGCGGGATCCGATTCGGGGGTTAGGGTTTTAGGCTCTCCTCTCCCTGTGCCCCGTCTCGCTTAGATTTGGGGCAGGGCCGGAGCGGTGGGGGGCGGTGGGGACGTGGCGTGCTGGTTGTGTAGTCCCTTGTACGAGAGGAGGAGTTGGGGATCGGCACGGCCACAGTTGGACGGGATGACTTGCGAAAGGGGTTGAAGGGGAAAATATCTCTTGGCCCAGCTCAGCGGCTGAAGCACTAGAATTGAGCCCAGTTGGCAAAGGCTCCGTTGTTAAGAGAAGGAAGAAAAAGGCCCAGTTCGTCTCATAGTTTTCGCTGGCCCGTTTATTGTCCTCCCTTCCAGAATTCTTTAACAAACTAATATTTTTTAAATATAAAATTGAAAACTACAGAACCCACCGTTGTTAACAAACTCTAGAATTGTAGTAGCCCGTCGATATTTCACATTTGGGAAGCCTATAGGTGGGTTGTCGGTCTTCCGATGCTCAATATAAGCCCAATGTTTCTAAGCAGCGAGAGGACCTATGGGCTTCCTGGTTGTCGATTATATTGTTTTCCCTTTATTTCGTAGCATATTTTTATCCAAAAGACCAAAATAAAATATTTTAAGACATAAAAAACCATGTAATTTTTTAAGTAGACAGTAAAAAACAAGGACGATCTATTTTCATACATCTGGCATCACAGATTTTGTATTTTTTTAAATAAAAAATCTTCCTAGAATGGAATGGTATATTTGAGTTTTACTTAAGCTGTTTGGCCCCAAAATGGTTTATAAAAAAATTTGAAAAAATAATCTAAAAATATGGTTCGAAATTAGTATTGTTGTGTAATTTTCTAGCATACTTCCTCCGTCCCAAAAAAAAATGATGTTCTGCTATTTAAAATTTGTCCCAGAAAAAATGATGTTCTGAGTTTTAGACACGCTGTTGGCCCACAAATCTGGCGCCAAATTACCGATTGAGATACGCTATTGTTTGTTGCGATCTCTGCATGCTTGCATGCAGTGCGTCTTAATTAGAAAGTAAACCACGCGACATCCCTTATTTTAAGAGAATCATGTGTGACATACTAAGGGTATTAGGAATACTTCTCTTCTCCACTAATATGTCTGAAAAATCCTAGAACATCACTTTTTTGGGACGGAGGAAGTACATGATTTGATATGGAACTTTATCATTTAAATTAGTATCTGCCATCTAATTTTTAACATGTGATTTGTTAAGAATCTTTGGGTTTCACTTGAGTACATGTGCTAGGAAATTACATGAAAAATACTAATTTTTGAACCATGGATTTAGATGATTTTCATTGGAATTTTGGAACTATTTTAGGATCAAATAGGTTAACTCAAACTCAAATATATCATTCCGCCAAGAATTTTAATTTCAAAGCTACAAAAGTTATAATGCCAAATCTAAGAAAACTAGATCGTGACTGATTTTTCACATCTATTTAGCAAAATGCATGGTTTTTTAGATGTCCTTTGATTTTGATCCATGAAAGAAGACACAAGTAAAGAGAACCTAAACTTGAGGTTGCTCAAATCTATCCTTATGACCTCTCATCAACCATGATCGCCCCACCTCCTTGCATGACTCTCGAGATCTTTCTATCAGGAGTTGCATAATACAAAGAACCTTCTTCATGTAATAACCAAGCAAAATCAGATTTCTTGTTATCCTTAGCACATGCCTCACACCCTTAAGTAGCATATCTTTAGCATCACCCAACTTAACTTGATGCCACCTACTCCTATGGCACGACATGCTGAGCCAATCTCCCAAGTAAGTAAAACCATTGTTCTTCTCAGTTTGTGATGAGAACCACTCCTTATTCACTGTTGCACAGGGGTGGATTCAGCGCTGGGCAGGTTGGGTTTGAGTCCTTAGTGTGTGATGAGAACCGCTCCTTATTCAGTGTTTTGGGAATTTTCATGCTTTTGTTTTGGTTTTGGTGAATTTTTTCTCACCTCATGTATATAATTTTTGTGCTCATGAGTTTTGGTTGGGTTGGAACTCAGGTCATCCTAAGATTGGACTAACCCTCTCTCGAGTTTTGTAAATGATCTGGTGAACCGATCGAGACACCATTCATCGGGCATAACAATAAAAGCCGGGATAATTTTTTATAAAAAAAATCACACGTTCCAAAATATAAGACATTATGTTTTTTCTAAATACATTACTTTCATTATGTATCTAGAGATAGTATATATCTAAGTGCATAACAAAAAAATTATGTATATCTAGAAAAGACAAAATATCTTATAATTTAGAAATAACTAGGCTCGGCTAGCTATGGCTAAATCCTTGCATGTCCAGTAATAAGCCAGGCAACATCCACTCGTGCATATAGTTGGCCATTTGGCCCGGGCACTACGGGTCGGCCCAAGCACGGCACTAAGTAGCACGGCCTAGGAACGGCCCAGCCCGACGGCCTTCGTGCCAGTGCTTGGCACGGCCCAGCCTTAGTGCCGTGTTTGGGCCGCCATTCTGGCCCGTAGTGCCGGTATAGGCACGGCACGCTATATGGACCGGCCCGGCAGTGGCACGGCTCAGCACCGTTGGATCTCCAGCCTCGCTCCCATCGGACCGTTGGATCCAGTTGTTGGAATAGGGGGTATAAAACCCGTCTCGATTGGCCAGCCGCATCTCGCTCTGTCGCCCTAATTAATTTGCTCTCAGCTCTCCCCCGCACTCTCCTCTCTCACCTCCGACTTCCTCTCTTCTTCTCGCTCTCCAGTGGCCTCTGGAGCCACCGCTGGCCGGCACTGGCACAATCCCTAACCCTAACCCTTGCTCAATCCCTAACCCTAACCCTAACCCTTCATCTCGCTTCGTCCTCGCCGGATCTATCGGTTTCCTCATCGGATCCGCCGGTTTCCTCATCGAATCCGTCGGTTTCCTCGCCGGATCCGTCCCTCATCGTCGACCTCACTAGATCTGTGCCTCGTCGACCTCGCGGGCGACTCTGGTGCTTCGGCTTTGAAGGTAAGTCATGTAACACCATCGGTGTTACATTGTACAGTTTTTGCTAAAACATTGCATGCGCATCATACTTATGTGTAAATGTGTGTAACATAAAGTATAAATCAATGTACGACACTTGAAACGTTCATCTGAAACATGAAACAAATGTTACGCTTCATGTCGCTTAATATCGTTTAGTATTCTAAGCGAATTTTTATCGAACAAAAATGCTATAGAACGTTTATGCGAACTTTGATAAAGTTTGTAGTACGAACTTCGTAGGCGACGATGAAATACGTGCGGTTGAGGACGAGGTTCGCTAGCTAACAAGTCGAGAAGCTCAAAGTTGGAATTCGACGCGAAACCGTTCGAGGTTTATTCATTTCGCGTAAAGTCTATAATTGGGTCGACGAAGCCATGTTTGGCAATTTTTTGTAGAGCGATCGGCTTAGGAAGTGGCGAGATGTCATGACTTAGGTCGATAGCCCTACATACCCTCTTGCATATAGAAGAATTGGTTTGGAGTTTGGACCATCGGGTAGGATTTTTCAACAGCTTTAAAAAGCGTGCACGTCACATAGTTCAACCTAAGTCAGCGCTGATCGCGGTCACCGCCTCTGCCTGGCACCGCTGCTGGCCGCCAGCGAGCACTGCCGAGCTGGCCGCGTCGCCACTGCTGCGCTTGTGTGGACACGCCGCGCGTGGGCCGCAGCACTGGTCGTTCCGGCCACTGCCCTTGCCCTGGCTGCGCTGCGCTGCTGCACTGGCACGCCGCGTACGCTCCCGCACCGGCCGTCGTCGCGCCTGCGCACGTACACCCATGTGTTGGTCCTGCGCTGCCGGCTTGGGTCCCCTGCTGTCATGCGCTGGCACATGGCACGCGCGCGCTAGGCCCGACCATGCCTGGAGGCTCTACTCCTCCTTCAGCGCGTCCGCCCGTGGCTGCTGCTCGTGTCGTGTCGCGTCGTGTCGCTCGCATTGCGTGCCGTCTGACGCTGCCATCCTGGTACTGCTCCCGTTGACATCGGCTGTGCACGCGCGTGGGCTTGTCCGGCTTGTCGTGTTCTCATGCTTGTGCTCAAGGCCGCGCCAAAGGCGCCAGTCACTTCGCCTGCAAGGTCATCGGCCGACCAAGCCACACCAAAGCTGAATCGATGCGCTGCCCCTTTTCTGTGTATCGTGCACGTGTGGTGGTCGAGTGGAAGGACGGCGTCGTGCCAAACCGGTCATTGTGGTGGTGGTACAAGGGAGGGGCGCCAATTTGAAATTATGCTGTCGCCGGCCGCCATAAGTCCTTAGGAGTCGCCACTGCAATTGGCCTCAACCACTCCATCGTTTTCCAATTAACCGTGCCCACTATGAGCTCGAATAGTTAGCGTGTGAGTGAAGCCGTCTCGGCTTTCGTTCGCCCTTCAGCGAGGTGAGGCGGGGCGTTTCCCTCACGGCGGTCCGCCATGGCCGCCGGAGCGGGCACACAGCCAGAGCGTCATGGGGTGCTTCGCCGTTTCATTTAGGCCGTGCCTTGAGTAATACTTGATTTGGTTATCGCGATCGTGCAGTGATTTCGTCGGCGGAGTAGCTGGTCACCGGAGACGTCGTCGCTGTGCTCGTCGGGAATCAGAGTCACCCCGTGTTCATGGCTGACCATCTTGCCGAGCCTCGTGCCTTCGCCCAGTCCGGCCGTCACACCGCTGGTGAGGTCCTCTTACTCCTAGAGTAGCTGGTTGACTCGATTAGGGTAGAAGTTCGTCGGAGTGCGTGGCCGTCTCCGACGGACGTAGGTAGATGTTTCCATGGCCGACACGTTTTAAGGTAGTAGCGAACCAATTAGGACTGCTACATTGTTCAACGTAGCCTGCAGGTGGTCACCGAGTAGTATTAGAGGCGTTCGAATAGGTGGTTTCGCCGGCGTCGGGCTACCGTGGCTAGATAGCGCCGCGGCACGTGGCCACACCTGCGTGGTGTGCCATTTTGGGTGTGTGTTACCTCAATCCGTTTCGTGTGGCACGAGGAAGCTCGTGGGGATGCTGGTGTGTGCCGTAGTGGTCGGTGCTCGCCGGTTTTTGGCCGGTGAGGTCACGGCTCTGTTAAGTCCGGCCAGGGGCGTTGTGATGTGAATTTGAAGTAAACCAAGGGGCTAAGTGCTAGAGTTAGTGAGAGGAGAGAATAGTGGAATAGACTGCGTTGCTATTTGATGGGAACCCGAGGGTTCTTTTGAAAAATGTGGCGCACGCGCGGGTCTTCTCCCTCGTGGGCCGCTGGCGCACGTGGGCTGTGCCAAGCTGGGCCGCGCCGGTGGCTGCGCGCGCGTAGGCGGGAAGCCGGGTTGGGCCGAGCCGGCGCTAGCGTGGGCCGCGAAATCGAAAGCAGTTTCATTTTTCCAGTGAATTTGTTAATGCTTATGCAATTTAGTTTTCAAGCTGAACTTTGATAATTTGTAGTAAATTGTGTAGTGGTCCAAAAATAGTAAAACCAATTTTGTTAGGTTTGCAAATTATCATCTACCTATTAGTACAGTTAGATTACAGTTAGCTGTGACGATGGTAGTTTCATAAATTCAAACTAAAGAGCTTAGTATTATGTAGATTAATATTGTAGGAACATTTGTGGAAAATTGGTGGTAGCTATAGCTATAAAAATTTTATAGTAACTGTCGATGTGGGACCTATAGGATACCCCGCAAGAGTGATAAAAGATCTAGTTCAACTAGGATTCTTCCCATGTAATCTTAAATAGAAGAGCTATTAAGTAATCCTACTAGAAAATCTCATTGTAAACCGACTAGGACTCTGGCCTCCTGATAATATAAAGGAGGGCAGGGCTCCTAAAAGAGAGGACAACAATTGTACAACATAACACTTCATAATCAATCCAACGCAAAAGGCAAAACACCGACTGGACATAGGGTCGTTACTCGATCTACGATCGAGGGCCTGAACCAGGATAAATCGACTGTCTCTTGCGTTTACCATCGAGTTCAGCATACGCCGAAGCCCGAACGATACTGCCACGGTACCCCTGTGGCAGGCTATCGGTGGTAAAACATCGACAGCTGGCGCGCCAGGTAGGGGCTTTCGGCGACTTTGCATCCGAGACCTCGATGGACCTTAATAACATGATCTTCCCGATGGGATCGATTTTCATCTTCGGCTCATGGATCTGCGAGGCGGACAACTACGACAAGCTTCAAAGCCATCTCCTCAAAGATCCAGATCATCATGAAGAATCCTCTATTTCGACAACTACGACGGATCAGCTCACCAAAAGATTCGCGCAGCCCATAATACCCGATTCGAATAAGATTCCACGGCTACACGCATCCGACTCGAATTCAAGCTCTGTATCTGAGATGAAGTCTTATTCGAGTGCTTTCAAGAAATCGAGTTCCTTTTTTGGCAAGATTCCAGAGCACAACCCAAAACAACTCGGATTATCCTCAGAATTCTTTTAAAAGGCCGAGTTCTTTTCCATTTGGGCTCGACAACACGACAAAATCCTATCGGGGACAGTTTGAAAGGTCTTTCAAACCAACACTTGGGATACCACTGACAGGAGCTCAGGAGGGTCTCGTACTAACGATAACATCGCAAGACTGTATCATCCACTGGCTAGGATCCGTTCCTGAGGATAGCGGAACCCAACTAGTCGGCACAACAACAACAGCTATTCTACCTTACCAAGAAGGAGACTCAATCTACGACGTCGAGGCGCCTACTGAAGTCATCAGCAACTCCGACAGTATGAAAACTAACACCAATAACGGAACGGCTCACGCACGGGAAGTGCTCATGGTTCGACGTCCACGGTCACCATTAAACCCCCCAGAAGCACCCGATGTCAGGTCATCAGATGAATCAGAGTCCAACATATCACCCTTTGCCTAGGGCTACGATGGAGAAACCGAGAGTCAGAGACAGGCTAGAGAAAGGAAAAACAAGTTGAAGCAAGGGCGCCAACACCGCGCTCGACAGCGTAGAGAAGCCTGGACCAGATACGAGTCAGAATTGGCTGAATACGACAAAAGAAAATCACAACAAGAGGCCGAAGAGAGACGCACAGTGAGTACACCTTATGATAAGATTCGAGAAGCATTAGAAGAATTCAGGGCAACTACTCGGATTTTTGGTCAGTCAGCGCGGGATTGAAGCCAGCACCAAGCAAATTCGAGCTATAACAGAAATAGGGCAACCTAGAAGTATCAAAGATGTTCAGAAACTAACAGGACGTATGGCGGCCCTCAATCGTTTCATATCAAGACTAGGAGAAAAGGGGTTACTCTTCTTTAAACTACTAAAGAAGACAGACAAGTTTGAATGGACAAAGGAGGCTGACGAAGCTTTCAAGAAACTTAAGGCATATCTCACATCCTCACCAATTCTCACACCCCCAAGGAAAGACGAAGACATGATGCTATACATTGCGGCGACTACTACTGTAGTCAGCACGACAATAGTCATAGAGAGAGAAGAAGAAGAAGGATCGTGTATAAAGTACAACGACCGTGTACTACATCAAATAAGTATTATCTCGAATCAAAAATCCGGTACCGCATGTACAAAAAACTACTCTCGCCCTACTTATCACCTCACACAAGCTTCGCCACTATTTCGAAAGCCACAAAATTACCGTGGTGACAGACTTCCCGCTCGGAGACATTTTACACAACAGAGATGCGACGGGACGCATATCAAAGTGGGCGATTGAACTTGGAGCTCTTAACATCGACTTCACCCCACTAAAAGCAATCAAATCTCAAGCCCTTGCCGATTTTGTGGCGAATGGGCGAGATTCAAGAGACCTTTATCGAGATACAATCCTTGACCAATTTGGAAGATGTACTTTGATGGGTCGCTCAAACTAGGCGGAGCCGATGCAAGGCGTTCTCCTCATTTCTCCGGAATGAAAAACAACTCAAGTACGTCCTTCGGATATTGTGGCAAGCTACAAATAACGAAGCGTAATATGAAGCCCTCATCCACGGGCTCGAGTGGCAATTACCCTCGGAATAAAGAGATTACTCGTATATGGCGATTCAAAGATGAGTCATCAACCAAGTAAACAAAGATTGGGATTGCACAAAAGAAAACATGGGTGCTTCATCAGGCTGAAATACGGAAACTTGAAAAATATTTCCAAGGATTAGAAATTTTACACGTATTTCACGCGATTCCAACATTGCGTTGAGATGTCCTTGCCAAGCTCGGATCAGACAGAGCAAAGGTTCCACCCGGCGTATTTATAGAAGAGCTATCAATTCCCTCTATCAAACAACCCGGTGAGACATCCCACGAAATTCAGGATAAAGGCGTTCAGATCTTGGTAATCAACACCTCATGGAGCCAAGTTTTCATCGACTATATCAAAGAAAATAAATTACCAGCAGATAAAGCAGAAGCCACCCAAGTTGTTCGCAGAAGCAAAAACTACGTTTTAGTAGGAGATATACTTTACAGAAGACCAGCATCATCAGGAGTACTCCTAAAATGTGTTTCATTTGAAGAAGGCAAAGAGATCCTAGGCGAGATACACTCAGGTTGCTGTGGGAATCATGCCGCTTCAAGGACACTGGTTGGAAAAGCATTTCGCACCGGATTCTACTGGCCAACCACTTTGAAAGACGCAGAAGAACTTGTCAGAAAATGCAAAGGTTGCCAAATGTTTGCAAGACAAGCCCATGTGCCAGCTCACAATCTTATCTGCATCCCACCCGCTTGGCCTTTTTCCTGCTGGGGGCTGGATCAAGTGGGACCCCTGAAGAAAGCAAAGGGCGGCTTCGAGTACATCTTTGTAGTAATTGACAAGTTCACCAAGTGGATTGAATACAAACCACTCGCGAAGTACAGCGTAACCAAAACAGTCGAATTCATCCAAGAAATTACGCACCGCTTTGGCATGCCCAATCGAATCATCACAGATCTAGGCTCCCCCTTCACAGCTACAGAATTCAGAAGCTGGGCACAAGACTGTGGTTTCAGTATAGACTATGCGTCTGTTGCACATCCAGAAGATAACGGACAAGTAGAAAGGGCCAATGGACTCATACTAGCCGGATTAAAACCAAGGTTATACGAAGAACTAGTGGACTATGGGTCCAAATGGATTGAAGAATTACCAAAAGTAGTATGGGGGCTACGAACTCAAATAAGCAGAGCAACAGGCCATTCACCCTTCTTCCTAGTTTATGGGTCAGAAGCCGTACTGCCTGCCGACTTGATCTGGACATCACCAAAGATAGAACAATACGATGAAGGAGAAGCAGAACACACAAGAAGATTAGAACTCGACAGCTCAGAAGAAGTCAGAGTAAACGCTACCCTCCAATCAGCCAGATACCTACAAGGTTTAAGACGGCACTACAACAAGAGTACCCATCCTCGATCACTACAAATTGGAGACTTAGTGCTAAGAAGGATACAAAAGACTGACGGACGACATAAGCTTCTCAGTCCATGGGAAGGTCCGTTCATTGTCACAAAAGTCACCGGACCAGGTACATACAAGTTAATAACTGAAGATGGAAAAGAAGTCAGCAATACATGGCACATCAGCCAGCTAAGAAGATTCTACGCGTGAAAACAACTCAAGATAAAACAGATATGCAAGCCACAAGGGACCAACATTCACAATCGACGAAAGACAATATTCTTCGACACCATATGTATTAGTTCATATTCATGATCAATAAAGATGATATACATCCACGGCATGTCTTGTCATAACTTCCAACGAGTTGTTTTCCCGAAACGAAAAGCAAAATGGCTGAAAACATGCTCGAGCATCCCAGAGAGCAAAATAAATTGAAAACACGCTTGAGCCAGCCGATGAGGGTAGCTAAAAGCTAACACCAAACAAAAAGCAAAATGGTGAAAACATGCACGAGCATCCCGGTAGAGAGCAAAATAGCTGAAAACATGCTTGAGCTCATTGATGAGGGTAGCTAAAAGCTAACACCAAACAAAAAGCAAAATGGTTGAAAACATGCACGAGCATTCCGGTAGAGAGCAAAATAGTCGAAAACACGCTTGAGCTCACCGATGAGGGTAGCTAAAAGCTAACACCAAAACAAAAAGCAAAATGGTCAAAACATGCACCGAGCATCCCGGCCAAGAGCAAAATAGTCGAAAAAGACGCTTGAGCCCGCCCGATGAGGGTAGCTAAAAGCTAACACCCAAAACTAGTCAACTGAAATTGAACTTCAAAAGACCCTCCGGCTCCTCGTTCAAAAAGCAAGAGGCTCGGGGCTACATCCAGATAGGAATACTTTTTCCTCGTAAAAGTACAAGCGCCACTCAAAAGGCAACATTCTATGCCGAAGTCATTTTTTCATAGCGCCGTGTCAACACAAAGATTTACATCTAGCAAGTCACAGTGTGGACAAAGAACTCGACGAATCACAAAAGCGGAAGAAAAGAAAAGTACTCGACAAATCGAGGGGTCTCGTCAGATAACACACAGAGTTGTTTGGTGGAGCGAAACGAAAACGGACAAAATACTCAAAGAAGTCAAGTAACTTCGACCACACCCGTGCAAAGAATACATCAACAAAAACAAAGAATCTTCATTTAAAGAGGAGTGTAATATTACAAGAAGTCTGGTCAATCGATCGAGCATTGTCATCGGGAAGGAAATATCAATATTTAGACTATCTACAACCCCTATCAAGCTAAATCTTCGACCTCGTGCTCCATCCTCTCAACAACATAAAAGGTATTCTTAGCTTTCACTTCCTCTGCTATCTTGGACAGAGGCGCCTCTGGAGCAAGGACCCGGACACTGGCTAGCACATTCTTGGTACATACTTGGGCACACTTCTTCGCGAACTCTTGGAAACGAGTCGAATCTGGGAATGAATCTGCGCCCAAGATTGCCCAATATCCATTGAGTCCGGAGAACATCGACTCTTGAACGAAAAAGATTTCCACAAAACATTCCAATTTTCAAGAGCCATCGCCAGCTTTCCTTGACAAGCCTTCAATAGTCTTTTGGGCTGCACAAGATCTCTATCACCTCGCCCTTAATCAAATTAGCAAGGGCGAGTTCTTCCTCGGCATGAGTAATTACCTCCTCAACCTTATTATGACTAGAGCGGACAAGAGCCTTCATTTCATCGATACTCTCCGAGAGCTTCGCTTCTCATTTCGGAGGACTAGACAAGACCCACCCAAGAACAAGTCGTGAAAAGAAAAGTCAAAATACAAGAAAAAACAGTGTAACTCAACACACTTTTGCATTCGTTCTTCGCAGACTCCACCGCAGATCTCCGCCTCCACTACCCGGGCACGAAGGGTCTTCTCCTCCTTTTGGTGCATATGACGCTCTGTCTCCAACTCAGCTCGGAGAAGGTCGAGATCGGCTTTCAGAGCGTCCACCTCAGAAGACAACTTTCTCTCATTTTCATATGAGAAAAAGAAGCCAGAATGATCACGAGAGAAAGACTGAGCCAAAAGAGGCAAAGAAAAATAAGGCGTAAGGACAGAAGAAAAAATGAGCATGCAAAAGGGGAACGGTAGTAAAACCTACCTAGAGTTTTTCACCAAAAGAAGTAGCGAGGGTCGACAAGCTCCCCTAGGCCGCGGTCAGCTCCGACAATCGATGGGTGGCATCGAACTGTTGCACCACGTCATCGGAAAAAGGAGGACCGCCGGATGCAAGAGAAGGGGAAGGAGAGGCCGGATGAGGCAAAGAAGGAACGACCAAAGAAACCTTCAGGGAAGCCGGAGTCAAACCCTTAGAAGGACCCGGCGCGACGGCCACAGTCACCTCCGGTGCGGCCAAAACCGCAACTTCGCCAGGCAGCTCTGAAGCCCCCACAGCAACTTCATCAACAGAATGCTGTGAGTCCTGAGGCTTGGAACTCGTTGGCATGGCGGGAGGCAGAGAAGAAGTCGATGAAGGAATGAGAGAAGACGAAACACTGAAAAGTGATAAAAAGAAGCACCAATAAGAACCAGAGGAAGGAAAACAGAAGCCAAAAAGATAAAGCTAGAATCTACTCACCCAACCACTCTCTTCTTCGCGAAGCCAAGAGAAGGCCTCGCAGGAGGAACCACGACGGTGAAAAACGTCCCGCCACCCGCCGACGAGAGCGGAATAGCCGACAACGGAGCCGCGGAAGGAGTTGGGGCTGGAGACGCGAAGAACTCCGTCTTGAAGGAGCGGTGAAGAACTTCGATGACCTGGGGCTTCCAAAGAACTCGACACCGGAGTTTCAAGAAGTCGACACGGGAGCCTCGGAAGAACTCACACCCGGCCTCCGATTACTTCAAAAAGATCAAGACTAAAGGTCAAGACAAAGAAGAGAAATTCAATGCAATAGGAATATGAAAAGCAACTCACCGCCGTATGATGAGGGGTACTTCATCATCTTCTTCATCCTCAGCCAAGGAAACCAGAGCACCTGCTGAAAAAAGGATAAAAAGTAATCGGATCATGAGAGAGACAAGAAAATAAAAGAACAAAGAGCATTAAATGTGCTCACCTAAGAGAATGCTAGCAACAACTGGAGTACCTGGGAGAGTACTTGGTTTGCGAGGCTTCTTGGAGACAAAGCGCCAGATGAAGACCCATCCGTTCGCCCCCTCTTCGGGACACTACGAGGACCGCGAGGGACTAGACGAGAACATATTCTTCATATACATCAACAAATCCGGAAGAAACCCCAGAAGGGCGGTAGAGGTGCTGGACTTACTAATTGCGAAGTTCCAAGCAAGTCTATCTCCGATCCTAAGCCCACGGCGGGGAAAGCGTCGGGAGAGACCGGATCGACAAAGTTCCGCCCAAACTCCTGCGAAAAAGGATAAAACACCGAGACAAAGAAAAGCTAAGCAAGAACGAATGCGACTAGAGTGCATAAAGTACTCAAACAAAAAGATAGACAACTCACAACAAGGAAGCGGGTTGTTGGTGAGAACTTCGGTGACAAAGAGGGGAATGACGCTCACCCCTTTCAAAGATCTTCTCAAGATGCTCGAGTACCTCCTCACTTTGTCACTCAGAGCTGGGACCATGCGTGAAGGATCCTCACCCCGAATACTCAAAGCCAAGATGCTCCCGCTCTTTCAAGGGCTGAACCCGCGACGAAGAAAGCTCGAAACAATACCAAAGCCGGTCAAACCTGCCGCTTGACATGCTAATCCTATCAAGGAGTGGGTTTGGATCACTTGAATCTCGGCAGACGATTCAAGTTTCTTGTCCCATCGGTCATTCACCACAGACCGGATCCGGGATGAATGGCAAGGGAAGGGATTAAATTAGCAACAGAAAAACCACTCGACGCGCCAATCTTTTACAAAATCGACCAGGTCATAGTAAAAAACTTAATTTTGAGACTCGACGAAATCCAGATCCCATAACCGCCAAGAACGCTGGTTTCTTCACGGCGGGGTTGAGGTTTCGAACGAAAGAAAAGCGAAAAAGAGACAGAGAAGGAGGATTCAAGGAAAGCTTCAAAAAGATGAACAAAAAGCAGAAAGATGGAGAATGGCATTGGGGTTAGGTGTTTCAGACTAATCCCGAAATAACCAAGAAACTGATGAAGGAAAGCGGAAGCGAAGGTAAAGTCCGTAGCGGACAAAAGAAACGAAAAGGACAATCTCACGGGACCGGAGCTGGAACCCGATGCTCGCCTGAATCCTCCATTCAAGAATGACTTTGCTTTGGATCAAGCCATCGCTATGAAGCTCAAGGCACTGGTCTTCGTTTGTTGTTGGGGCCGCCAAACCTTCTCGAAAGCAGCCCTCATAGCCATGAACTCTTGGTTTTCGATCAAAGAAAGGGATGACTCCTCATCTCTGAAGGTCGCTTTGAGACTTGCTTGCGGTTTTCTTCTTTCCCATGAATCTGGCGGAAGCAAAAGAGGCGCTAAAGAAGATGTAGGATGATGGTGCTCGGGTTCTGGCGACGGACGGCGGGCAAGATTTCTAGCTAGGGTTTAAAGGCAAGAGTTGGGCAGCAAAGGGTCTTTAAATAGGTTTCTCAATGATACAAACGGCCCACAAGGCCCGATAAAACACAATGTGGGAACGCGACGGTCCATTTACCGACCACACTAAAACGATGGAGGCACAAATCCACACAACAAGACAAACCAACGGGCGATTTTAGACTTATCCGTCCAGCACCACGCCAGGGTTATCAGATCGCTACAAGAACAACTCGTCAAAACAAGAAGAAAGAAAGAAGAAAGAAAAGGCTACCTCACAAGGAACAAAAGAACCCGGTTATTTGAGAAAGAACCCGGTAATCTCATGGACAACGGGGATCGCAACAGAAAAGTAAAAGACAACTCAGAAGATAAGATTCGTTACATTACAAACAGAAGATTACAAATCTTAAAGACAAGATTCGTTACATTACAAGCGACTTCAAAAATAGAAGATTACAAATCTTACAAGACCCAACGAACTCGGCACCACGAGAAGCAAGGTAGCAAAGAGGAACGCGGACACGGCTAGGCTCTGGAACGACTACGTGTCCCAAATTGCTACTCGGAAGGACAAACCGCCGTCAGCTACACTGTTTTCTTCAAAGGAAGGACGCAGTGCACTCAAGGCGGAAATCGGCAGCACGGCAGGACAACATGGAGCAGAGAAGACCGGCAGGCATCTGTCTACCCAAGACCGATGTGATACTGCATATGGTGTTGATCTGCGCCGGACAGTCTCAAGACAGGCGACGAGGATCAACCCAGAACGGCCAGATGAAGGAACGAAGCCCACATCACAAGACTTCCTCTAACTACCACCACATACATCCTGACACAATGCTATCGCGGGATTAGCCTACCTCTAATCCCTATCACAAGACTTCCTCCAGCTACGATAAGACACACAGGAACTACAAAATATGCCCGGGGCTGCTCTACTTCACAAACTACCATGCTCATGTCCACGAAGGTTTCAACGGAATATCCAATAGATGAAAACAAGCACTCCGGGACAGTATTTATAGACCAAAGGAGCGGCGCACATGGACCAGGAGCACCAACGAAATAAGCCTAACAAAGGACACAGTGAAAGGACAGGGCTCAATAATGGACGACTCAGGCGAGAAGAAAACAGTACTCGAAGACGGGCATATTCGGAAGAATATACCATCACAGTACAACCCGTGAACAAAAGGCATTTACACTCAACCACCACCATACAACTACATCTGACAGCAGCAGACTATCAAAGAATACGCCAAGACCTCGCATCCGATTTCTTCCTGAACAAAACAACATGGATATACGCTCGGGAGCTCGGCCAGCATCATAGCTTAATCAACACTAAGCTAGAGAATCTAGCCCTCATTTCAACTACTCCCGGGGGCTCAGAAACAAAGACAAAAGACAAAAAGTACAAGAAACTCAAGACTACAACGACGACGACACATCAAGACTCTTCAACCGACTTCTTTTCCAAAAGAAAAGAACTCGGAGAAAGCACGAGGCTGCGGGGTACATAGCCCCAGAATTTTTTGAAAACAGGAATCTGGACCCTCCAACTTTTGCAAGCAAAAGCAAGAGAGTCGGGGGCTACACTCAGTGAGTGCACTTTTTCTCCGAAAAAGCGCACGTCACCAAAAAACTTCCTCAACGCAGACTACTTCAAGACATTATGACAAAAAGAACCCGGAACGAGCCATATTCGAGTTCTTTTTTACAAAACTTCAGCGAACAATCAGAGCAACTTCAAGAAAAGATCCTCTAGCTCTTTGTTCCAAATAGCAAGAGGCTCGGGGGCTACAACCAGATGGATGTACTTTTTCTTCACAAAACACTAACAAGATCGAAGGTCCCAAGAAGCGCTACAAGGTTTCACTCCAGAAAGCACTCGGATAACATCTTGTTCCTACCTAACAAGACCTAAAGGAGCAAAGCGAGACTTTCAGAGCTCAACCATGAAGTGCTCGGGGGCTTGTCGATGTGGGACCTACATGATACCCCGCAAGAGAGATAAAAGATCTAGTTCAACTAGGATTCTTCCTATGTAATCTTAAATAGAAGAGCTATTAAGTAATCCTACTAGGAAATCTCATTGTAAACCGACTAGGACTCTGGCCTCCTGATAATATAAAGGAGGGCGGGGCTCCTGAAAGAGAGGACAACAATTGTACAACATAACACTTCATAATCAATCCAACGCAAAAGGCAAAACGCCGACTGGACGTAGGGTCGTTACTCGATCTACGATCGAGGGCCTGAACCAGGATAAATCGACTGTCTCTTGCGTTTACCATCGAGTTCAGCATACGCCGAAGCCCGAACGATACTGCCACGGCACCCCTGTGGCAGGCTATTGGTGGTAAAACATCGACAGTAACCTCACTAGATTATTACGTACTTGCTGTAAATTTTGTAGCCCTAGAGTAGGATGCTAAATAGAGTAGCTATTACCCTTTCTTTATCGTATATAGCGTAAATCAGCATTAGGAGTAAGACTACCTATAGTTGCTATAATAATAATGAATGTCATACTTCAAACTTGTTATTGGTAACAATAGGTAGCTTAGTACCATGGTCGGTAGCAATAGTTTAGTAGTTAAACAGATGTACTTTTATTTTAAGAGTTGCTGTTGTTATATTACTAAGCATTACATCATCATTTCATGCATATAGATCACGAGCTGGTAGACTTCGTGCCCGTCGACGAGCCGGAGTACAATGAGATGATTGAGGAGTACGAGGAGATCCTTGTGCAGGAGGGAGCCCCGGAGCTATTTGGTGCTGACCTTACTGACCCGTCGCCTGCCCAAGGCAAGCCCCAGTGCATAACCCGTATTTTAAATGATCAATGAATATATATATGATGTGCATGTACGTTATAGGCATTTTATGAAAACCACATGCATAAATATATCTACCTATGAGTCCTACTAGTATAGGGCGAGTAGCCGCTATACTCAGGATATCGGTAGCGTGAGTAACCTGTCGTTACTCACAAGTAGGTGATAAAAAATGATCACTCCTGGTAAAATGTGGTAAAGTTAAATGGTGACCGGGCAGGGATATGATTTGGATATTGGTGGGTGTAAGGGGTTGTGTCCTGCGGCCAACAGGGCATAGCTCGGTTACACTTTTTCCCTGTCTGTGTCGATTAAGGACCGGTCGTTGCATATGGCTCTAGGCAAGTTATATATCTATTGTCCCGAGCACATACTTGGGTATGGGCGCAGGAAAGACTTGTTGCTCTCTTGTCGTGGATCCGGTTCTTTCCGGACCGACTGATTGAAGGCAGAGATGGTGGAGGTCCGTGCACCGCACTGAGTCCAGGACTCATAAGTGGGGGCTTAGAGTCCAAGTTTGGACAGGGACCTAAACACCCAGGACAGGAGAGCGATGGGTTGGTCCTGCTTGTGCCTGGGATACAAGCGGGGCGTGTGTCTTTGCGGCACCCAGCTGGGGGCATTGATTCATGAATCACCGGTGTTTCGGTACGGCTTGTCTACGGTTTAGCACCGTAGTAAGAACTGAAAGTTGAAAAGAGAAGAAATGGAACTGATTGCTCAACTCTTGTTTGTAAGTAGAACATGTGCTTATATAGACTGGATAGCTAATAACTTAATGCGGCTAATAATAATAACACAAGTAAGGACTCACTATTGGAATTGCTTTCTGCCCAAAAGAAACCAGCAAACCATAAAGCTTATCATATTGCTTAGAGTTAGGAAATTATTCTCACTAGTCGAATAAGTCTTGCGAGTACATTGTGTGCTCAGGGTTTATTTACCCCTGTTGCAGGTGATGCATGAGAAGCACCTTTGTCTAGAGGATTCTTCTGGTGGGCTCAGACGAAGTCCTCGCTCCTATCGCTAGATGTTTATTTAAATCCTGCTGTTTATCATTCCATACTCTGACATTTGGTAATGTAATAATGTACTTTTTAAGAACATCTGATGTATGAAATGGACCTATATTGTAACTCGTTCTCATTATTAGATCCTTGGGGAAAATATAGATCTTTTGGGATCTCCCTTGGGGTGTGCCCGACGGATACCGCTCGCGGTAGCCTGTTTTCGGGGTGCTTAGTGTCTGGTGGGAGACGAGCACCTCCGTAAGTGTGCTATTTTGGGTGGTTCTGCCACAAGTCACCGTCGACCTAACCCTTGCTCAATCCCTAACCCTAACCCTCGATCTCTACTAACCCTTGCTCTGTTTTGTCTGAAGCCGTTGAGGGACCGAGGTGCCGACGAATGGTAATGGCTGGATCCGACGACGAGATGGTTGAGGTCAGTTCCAACCAAGAGAGGCGATTGTGCGGGTTGGGCGGAGATGATGATGAGGATGACCTGTGCGAGGATGCCGCGGAGCTATTCGGTCATAACATTCAAGCTCCCATCGTCCTCGAGCCCTGCGATGATCAAGCAATGGACGGGGAAGAGAATAACGGCAAGCGGTCACGTCCCTCTACCTTGGTAGTGTGGCTTGATTTCAAGAAACTCTTCAAAATAGAGAATGGTAAGAAGGTCAGGTATGAAGCTAAGTGCATCCATTGCTCTAAGGAATACTCTGGACACTCTTGTGGTGGTACTGGTCACCTCACCCGGCATAAGGATAAATGCCCTAGGAGGCGTGAAAAAACTCGCATGTCTCAGTCACAGATCTTTTTTAATCCTGATGGTAGTATGCGCAATTGGGAGTACTGTGCTATTGTTGCCCGTACTCAACTGGTTCGATTGCTTGCTAGGCTTGATGTTCCTATCTCTTTGGAAGAATCATATGCATTTGAAGAATACATTAGAACTGCTCATAATTCTAAATTTGTTTAAGTCTCTAGGCAAACCACCACTAGAGACATAGTTAAATACTTCACTGATTCAAAGGCTAAGCTTGTTGAGATTGTTAGTTCTGCTAGTGTTAATTGTGTGTGTCTAACCTCTGATATTTGGTCTGGTAATACCAAAGAGGACTACCTTAGTGTTGTTGCTCACTACATAAACTCTGATTGGCAACTAGAGAAGAGAGTGCTTGGTCTTAGGCTTATTGATTGTCCCCACAATGGACAAAACATTGCTGATCTTGTTGCATATGTGCTTGCTGATTATGGTTTGACTAGAAAAATATTTGCTGTTACTTTGGACAATGCATCATCTAATATATCAGCCATGCAAAAACTTAGACCTGTTCTTTCTAAATATCTTGGTATTGAAGTTGTAGTCAATGCATCATCTAATGATAGTGAAGATTTAGACAATGCAGTTAATTGTATGTTCTTGCATCAGCGCTGTGCCTGTCACATTATCAATCTGATTGTTAAGGAGGCCCTAACTGCTCTTAAGTCTTTGATTGAAAAATTTAGAATTGCAAAATCTTTCTTAAACTCATCTAACCAGAGAATTATTGCATATAAAAGTTAATGCATTGCCACTGGTGTTAGGCCTAGAAAGTTTCAACTGGACATGGAAGTTAGGTGGAATTCTACATACCTAATGCTTAAGTATTTGTTTCCACATAAGGTCTCATTCACTATTTTCATCCATGCTCAATATCCTAGGGGTAAAGATGGCCAGTTGCTTTTAACTGATGACCATTGGGCTATGACAGAAAAAATGCTTAAATTTTTTGAACTGTTTTATGATGCTACAGTTACATTGTCTGGTGTGTACTATCCAACATCTACACTCATGATTCATTATCTTGTTAAGATTGCTATGCACCTAAAGAATTATGCTAATGATAATCACATCAGACCTGTGATTCAACCTATGATAGACAAATATAATAAATACTGGAGGGACATATATTTGTTTTATTCTTTTATATTCATCCTGGACCCAGAGCTAAAATAAAAAGTTTCAATAGAATGTTTAGGAGGTTGGATACCCTTACTAGTATATATTATAGTGCTTACCAGATTGGCACCATAGCTCAACTTACTGATGTCTACAATAAATATGAAGAGAAATATAGAGGTGTTAGGTTGAGGAGGACTGCCCCTCCTAACCTATCTGGTAAAAAAAATCTGCTTGGGATGAAATTTATGATAATGATGGTGATGTTGGTGGTGCTGGTGGTATGCATACTGCAGCTGCTACTCTAATCATGGCTAGAGATACATCTACAACTATCCTGCCGCAGGCTGCAAGTTCTTCAGGTTCTAATGTTTCTGAACTTATTTCTTACTTGGACTATGACACTGTGAACCATTTAGATGATAATTTTAACATTTTGGACTGGTGGCATCAGCACAAACTCACATATCCAGTGCTGTCAATCCTGGTTAAAGATATTTTAACTGTTTCTGTTTCAACCATATCTTCAAAATCCACTTTCAGTATGACTGACAGGATTATCGAGGAGCGACGGAGGAAGCTAAAGCCTGAAATGGTGGAGATGCTGACCTGCATTAAAGATTGGAAGGCTGCTGAAGTTCGGCTACAACACATGGTGGAGGACAAGGAGTTTGAAGAAGCATTTGAAGAACTTTATCTTGATTAGTTATCATTTATGTAATGGGACTGTAATATTATGGACTATGGACTGGACTTTGATGAACTTTATAATTGGAGCTGGACTGGACTTGTGATTCTGAGTTGAACGAGGAATTAGGTACATATAGTGCTCAGGCCGACATGGGCCGCCGTGTCCTGTGGCACGGCACGGCACGTCTAATGGCTGTTAGTATCGTGCCTGTGCTGGCACTTAGGCACGGTGGCATGGCACGGCTAACATATTGTGCCGCGTAGTGCCGTGCCTCATGGTGTCCGTGCCCGTGTTGTGCCGGACGGCCCGTTTGGCAACTATACTCGTGCATGGAGATGCAGGCGCAGGACACCAGCCACGCATGCCTGGAGAGGGCGTTCCTGCGACCCCGCGAAGCCGATGGCTAGGAGCGACACATCTGACTATCTGAGATCTGCGCGCGCCTCAGTTCTCGGCTGCACAAGCGAAGCGATGGACCAAAATAGCTCTGGTGGTCGGAATGGACACAGATTAGCTAGCGGCTAGCGCATGAATGAATGAAGAAAGAGAAGCAAGCATGAAGAAGAAGAAACAGTAGGTGTACGTGGCGTGGCGAAGCAGAATCACCCGCCGGCAATTAAAAGCAGCGCGCGTGTAGAGAGAGGTCGAGGCGGCCATGCAGGCGGTGCGGACGCGGCCGGAGCAGCGTGCGGAGGCGGCGGTGGTGGTGGAGGCGACCCCGCACGGGAGCGCGCGGTCGTGGAGCCCCGAGGCGGAGATCGGCATGCGGGTGGAGGACATCTGGGACAGCCTGGACGTGCAGCAGCGGCAGCTGAGCCACGGCGACAAGCTCAACAGCTGCTTCGACAGCATCCCCGTCGCGTCGTTCCCGCACACCTTCGACGGCGCGCAGTTGGTGGAGATCCCCTCCGACGCCACGCTCGCCGAGGCCGTCGACATCCTGTCCCGCAACAGGATCATCAGCGCGCCCGTCAGGAACGTGGACGCGCCCGAGGACGCCAGCTGGATCGACCGCTACATCGGCATCGTCGAGTTCGCCGGCATCGCCGTCTGGCTGCTCCACCAATCTGAAGCCGCGGCGAATGCCGACGACGTAGGCGCCGACGAGCTGGCAGCGAAGCTAGGCACCGTCACCCTCGAGGGTGCCGCCGCCGCGGCCGCCGCCGCGGTCGCGTCCAAAGTGGCGGCGGTGGAGTCTGAAGGAGCCATCGCAGAAGTGTTTGGAGCACTGCCGTCTTCGGACCTGTTCAACAAGACAAAGGTGAAGGACATCTCCGGGTCGTTCCGGTGGGCGCCGTTCCTGGCGCTGCAGAGCTCCGACACGTTCCTCACCATGCTGCTGCTGCTGTCCAAGTACCGGATGAAGAGTCTGCCCGTGGTGGACATCGGCGAGGGCACCATCAGCAACATCATCACGCAGGCCGCCGTCGTGCACATGCTCTCCGAGTGCGTCGGCCTCCACTGGTTCGAGGAGTGGGGCACCAAGACGCTCTCCGAGATCGGCCTCCCCATCATGAGGCTCAGCAAGATCGTCAAGGTACACTACGCATCCCTGATTCAGAATCCCCCGATTTCCGTCGAGAAAAATCCCGGTGATGATCCGGTGAAATTATATTGGCAGGTTCGCGAGGACGAGCCGGCTCTCAAGGCCTTCCGGCTGATGAGGAGAAAAGGGGTCGGAGGCATACCGGTGGTGGATGATAGCGGCAGGGCGGTAGGCAGCATAATGATCAAGGATGTCAAGCATCTCCTTACGGCATCGGAGACAAACAGAGACTACAGGTCAGGTTTATATATGTGCTTTATTTACATGGCAACATCATCAATATCAGAAACATTGTTACTAATGAGGATACAAAATTTGCTAAACAAAAAAAAACTAAGAAGTGAGATGATGATAGACTACTTCATTCCATAAACCAAACACCCCCTTAGTGTATGAACATGAAAGGAGATGTATATTGAGCCATAGAACAGTTCAAAACAACCGTAAAATTAAACAACAGAAGACAAGTACGCTAAACAATTACCACTTGCAGGACCCTAACAGCAAAAAAATTCATCGCGAACGCGAGGCAGAGCTCCGGCGAAAGGCAAATGAGCATCATAACGTGCAGTAGAGGGGACAGTACCAAGGACATAATACTGAAGCTGGATGCAGAGAAGAGGCAGAGGATCTACGTGATCAACGAGGAAGGGAACCTGGACGGCTTGATCACCCTCAGAGATATAATCGCCAAGTTGGTGTATGAACCGCCTGGCTACTTTGGGGACTTCTTCAATGGTGTCATCCCTCTACCATCGAACAGCAGGGTCTGAAAAAGTTAGTCAGATCAGGAAATCCTTTTTTACCATGCTCTCTGTTTACTCCCCTTCTCTGTAGAAGTTGGTAACTTCCTTTCCATTTCTAGTGTCCATAAATTTTTAGTGAACTTCCTTCGTCTATAATTATCACTTATGTAGATGAATAATGATAGCTTGTCATAATGCTTCCATGTGTGGCTCTGTTCATGTTTATGTTAAACAAGTTCGATGCCTGGAATTTAGCCATGCCAGCCTCACTTACCGCCTCCAGAGCATCATTTATCCTGTTCCTGAGACTAGGTACTAGCTTACTGCTTCTCCACTTACCTGGCATTTTTATCTATTGCTGAATCCAAAGGGATTTCAAGTTTCATTCCATGTAATATGACAACAACTTTTATGTTAAAGATATCATTCCTCTTTCTCCCCTTTCCTTTTGTTTCTATTTATCATTCGCTAGAATTTCTCATTAATTACCATCAGCCGTTTTAATTTAGGAAGCACATCTTTTCTTTATTTCCCTGCAGATTTTTCGATCTCAATTTATTGTCAACCAAGAAAAAAGGTTTCCTAGATTTTAAGATTTTTTTGGTTTATCATCTGATGGAATTTTCCCACTGATTACTCTCAACAGCTTCAATATATGAAGCACATCTTATCCTTCTGTTCAGAAATTTTCATATCAATTTACTGCATAAATCAAAAAGGTTGACGTAGGAGGCACTCTACCTTTCCCTAACTACAAATCTCTAACATGTATATGTGCATTAGGCAATATAAGAAACTATGATTAGGCAGGTTATTATTCTACTCTATCAGCTATTTCCTCAAACAGTCAAACATCACAAGTTTTCTGTGTATGGTCATTGCCTCAGTGATCTACAAGAGCAGGAAAAACATTATCAAAGTGCCAAACTACATAAATAAGGGAAAGGTCCCAATTTCAACAATTCTCCTACATCTTCCACAACTAAAAGAACAAAGCGTGGATATTTTTTTTTGCGACGTTACATGGGTCCATCGTCCTGCTGTGATTCCGCACCCCTCTGCTCCTATGCCGTCTCTTGCGATCCCCCGTCCATCCTATCCCTTTTCCTCTTCCTCTGATTTTCTTTCCATAACAAACCACCCCACACCGACGCCACAATCATCGCGAGACGCCGACGCCTTCTCCCCACCCCACTAGGACGCCATGATCGCTCAAGCCTCGCGGCGGGCGGTGTGAGGCCAAGGGCGGCACGGCGGGAGGGGCGTCGTTGCGACAGATCGGGCAGCGGCGACGATCCAGCGCCAAATGGGTGGCGGGTGAGGTGCCGGGTGACACCTGAGGTGATCCAGCCTCGAATGGCCGCGATCCCCCATGGCGGCGGCACGGCAGTCGCGGCTGCGACGACGGCGGAGGACGAGGCTCGCTTGCCGCCGCCTAGAGGAGCAGGCGGAGCACGACGGCGGGGGCACGGAGTACCTCCGCCCCCCCCCCTGCGTCGGCCTCGCCCTCCTCAACAACGCCTCCGCGCGCTCCGGCCTCGCCTTAGAACGTAACGCGCTCTGCCTTCTCTTCCCCTGTCCCTCGCTGATCCGCCCCCGTCCCGATTGGTAGATGCATAGATCTCGCCCCTGGTCTCGCATCCTGGCCGCCGGCACAATCTATCCGTCTCTCACGCAGCAGGCAGGCAAAAGGCTGTACCACAGCAGGCCAACAGCCTAGCAGGTAATGATGTAGCCTGTAACTGTAAGCATTTTTTTACTATTTACACATTATAATTGCTTAGAAATTTGGCAATAAGTTATTTGATAAATTGTAGATTGTCCAAACAAACGTATGAAACCTGCGACACTGGTAACAGCAAGTCAAGCACGGGCAAACGACGATGTCCAGCCGAAAGGTCCGGGCATCGGATCCCTGATATCTCAATTTACTTGTGTTTTATTTTATATTTATAAATGCCATTGTTCACAAGTCACAAACTTTCTATTGTAGGTGGCTAAAAATTAGATGCTTAGCCAATTTGTGTCAATTAATTCTTTGTTGGTTTTGTTCTTAATTACGAAAATTCAATTCAACTTCATCTAGAATAATTCTGGTTTGGCATAATAAAACTAAAAAGAACTTATGCCAACTGCCGAATGGGGGCCTGACACTCATCCATAGTTTGGATTTGGTACTGCAGATTGGTGAACATTACTGACACAATTTGCTTTTGGCAAATCACAATTTGCTTTTGGCAAATCACAATTTGCTTTTGGCAAATCACTGTTACTTGACCGCGCCATTCTTTTAAAGTAGTTGATGATCGCATTTCTTGGAACAACCGTTTTAGATATGAATTCTCGTTTAGTTAATTTTATACTACCACTGATTTGTCCCCCTAAGCGGTTTAGCTATTGGATTATCCTTCCAAGTTAGCGCTTTTCAGTATCCTTTGTGCATCAGACTTTCTCCCGGTGACAATTATCCAGTTTAGCTGCCAGGTGCAAGCGGTTTGATATAATATCGTCAGACATAGGCCTTTAAAATATTTTTCATTTTTTGACATAGATTACAAAAGCGGAAATCCATTCCCACACACTGCGCAGACACACTTCAGTTAGCATGAAACTGGTTTTGTCTACAATGTCTTTGAATTGCTCATTCAAGTTAAGCCACATGCATGCACACAAATATTGATGTTTCCATCATCACAAATTCACTGTACTATATGATGCTTTGACATTATTTTCTTGGCTTCTTGCTTCACAGAATATGTGCTATTGGGACAGAGTTATTTAGAGTTCATGATATTTTCACCGCAGTTAACTTGATAGTATTATCTATTATGCCTACATATTGATGTCATACTTGTTTCAATCATGTAAAGTTTGGAAACCACAAAAAGGCAATTAGTTAATATTTGCCCAAATTCATATTTATTAATTTATCATTCTTTTTTATGTGTAGTAGGAACTGCCCTGATTAAAGATGAAGTGTCTGAAGTCACAAATCGATTGCGCTCAATAGTGGTCGCTGAGGTGCATAATATAATCAAGTTGCAATCTTCTCGTAAAAAATGATACTATTACTATTTTTAAATCTTGAAATACTGTTTAAGTACAATGCTCTCCTTTTCTCAAATTTTTAAGCTTTTGTGTGAACTACTCTACGCATGGAACTCAATAGATTCACTGTGACTATACCTGAACTGACATCAGCAGTTGGATACTTCTTCAGAGCTGAAGCTGAAGGGAAACGAACGTGCCCTCTGTAAAACCACTACGACTGGCCTGAGTAAGAAGTGTCTTTTATAATTTTGTATTAGTGTCTATAATAAATATTTGTTTGAGGTCATCCATGTGGCTATAGAAATTTGTCCATTTGGTCTATAGGGTTTAGTATAAGAATCAACAAATGTTCTGTATTCAGTAAATTTTATCCTGCATGAAAGAAAAGGCTGCTTGCAACTCACCCTAATTTCAAAGATATAGCCGAACCATTAATATTATCCTGTGAACTTTCCAGAGCGCAATGCAGTCATGACAGATTCAGAGGATTGCCCATCTTGACCAATAACAGCTTATCAGGCTATCAGCATGACACAAAAACCTCTAGATTCTTAAAATGAGGCAGGAGTGTTCACTTTGATGTAACTGACCTTAAAACAAAAGGCTTGCATGTTTTTTTTTAAATTTCCAACAAATTGACCAATACAAAAATCTCGCATGTGAAGATGTATTTTGTGTGAAACATTGTGTGATCTTCATTTGAGTCCCTTCAATATTGTGTGAAACATAGTGAAATCAAATAAATAGCATCATCAAATGAAGGCAGGTCATGGATCGCTGTTTTGTCAATCTTGTATTTCTGCTGGAGCAGAGTAGCACATGTTGCTCGGTATCAAAACAATTATTTTCATATTTTCTTTAACCTGAGTCTCTGATATTTACACACTATACAGTTCCTTGATTTTTTTCACAAGATACCTATGACTCTATGCGATTCCTAGAATGCTTCACCATAAATCTGACAATTATTTATACTGATGTCCTATTGGTTGCCTGAAACTTTGTCATGTCGTGCACTTATCTGTACTCAAGTTCTGCATCATTTGCTGTATCAAACTTACTCATGCCTTTGACTTATTGGTACTCAACTTTTGTGCATGTGCAATGAATGGTTCGGATATGGAAAATGACTTCAAAAGTTGTTTCTTTTGGCTCCATGGTACAATTTAGTAAGAGAAATATTGAGCTAACGTCCTATATCTAAGGATGTCTATCTGTGGCCGGTAGCACAATTTACCAAGTATCAATTAACCTCCATGTCAAGGAGAAGGTTAGAGAGGGCAAAGTTGCTTTGGAGCATCATTTACACTAGATAAACTAAGAAGTACTCTCCTTTAGTAGATTGGTGAATACACGGTCAAGATTTTGATGCCATATAATGGAAGGCTACAATTTTCATTGACGATGAAGGAATATACTCGCGTAAAGTTTATCTGTGCACAAATTTATCTCATTGTACAATTGATTATCAAACTATTTAACATGTTTAGTTTGTTTGATTTACAATATTACTACTAAATGTCACTTCTACACCGATAAAATTGAAGGTAGCAGTATAACACACATTCATACTTATGCTATTGTGGTATTATTTTTTTCTTGTTGCAATGCATGGGCAAACATTGCGCAGTCTACATAGTATGACACTATGTTGCATCTCATGGAGAAGCCATGATGCCTACTCACCGATTTAGATAAATAAGTAATATTAAGATTATTTACACGCTTTTGACATGCACTTTCAATAAATGATGGACAGGAATTTAGTTCAATAAGAGCCACTTCGTGCCTTTTCATTTGTCAGAAAGATTCAAAATATGTAGACTGCGCAATGTTTGCCGACGTATTTGGTTGCTCCATTTAGTTTTTAATAATCAAAGTATCCAGACTATTTAATATTTCTACCATGAGCTTGGTTGCTTGATTTAATTTATATAATGATCAAATTATTCGAAGCAATGTTGCTGCTTCACATGTTGCTGCTTCACCATGAGCTTGGTTGCTTGATTTAATATTTCTACATGCTCATTTTTAATTACTTTACTAATAATAGTGTGCTCTCTTATATGACAATAACCATCATCTGTGTCTAATGCTTTGCAGGAGGCCTTGGGTTAAAGGTTTTCATCCCTCCATGATTGCGCTAAGTGACAAGAACCTACAAGAGTTGTTGTCGGTGCAGAAAGTGACCAACACGTAAATATTTGTAGTTTTGTCGTACGTTGTGATCGGAGGTGGCCTAGCACTCAATGACACAGGGTTTATACTGGTTCAGGCAACGTGCCATACGTCCAGTTTGAGTCGGTCGATGACTTTATTTCTGAGCCTAGGTGCTCGAAGTCTGCAGTGGGGTTACAAACGAGAAGGAGAAAGATGGGGTGTACAAGAGGTCCGGTCGGCTCTGGTCGGAAGGGCCGAGAGCGACAGGAACTTCGCTACGAGCTAAGTGTTCAAGCGTGCGCTTGAGGTTCGAACTTGGCGGTTCTACGGTTGTGGACTAGTGAACTTGGTCGATCTAATGAATCTAAAGGGACTGAGCTTGAATCAACCTAGGCTATTGAGAGAGAGCGCATCCTCTTTTATAGATGAAGGGGATGACCTTACAAGTGAGAGGGAGAGAGTACGAATGCTTCTAAACCTTGTTGCCCACGCCGATGGGTACAGGTTGATGGTAGGCACCCACAACATAGTTGGATGTCAGGTGCACATGGGAGGTTCCGTCATCTTGTTTGGGTATGGCAGATGTCGGTACCTGCATACACTGTTGATGCCCAGAGGCATGTGAGGAGTTTCCACCATGTTCACTTGGTACGGTAATTTTGGCATCCACAACACTGTCGATGCTTAGAGGCACGTGGGGGGAGCCTTACCGTATGGGAGTCAATGGCGCCCACAATACTGTAGGGAAAATGTCGGCACCTACAACACTGTGTGTGTTAGGGAGGTTGCAGAGTATTGTTCCTGCAGGCGTACAGGGTATGGTCCATGGTATCGTGGTTTGATTTGTGCGCCCTACCTAGCTTTCTCCGTTTGTTCCCTGGTCCTTTCCGAGCGGGCGTCCCCGGTCGGTTGGTCCCAGTCGGCTCTGGTTGCTCCAGTTGGAGAAGAGCAGTGAGTAGGGCTTCTGCGAACATCGGTCGGAGACACGGGGTCGGAGTCGGAAGTAGTCCTTTGGCCAGGCCTTCTGATCGGAGAGGCTGTCGGAGGCAACTGGAGTCCGAAGCGAGCGCTCTGGTCGGAAGGGTGGGCCGAAGTGAGCGCTCCGGTCAGAGAGGTGGGCCGAAGGAGTCGACAAGCGGGCGTTGTCCCTCCCCCCCCGACTAGACCTTCTGGTCGGTGACTGGACCACCTTTCTGGCCTGTTGTTTTAGACTCTTAGGCCGGCCCATGAGTTGCGTGCTGTCTGCTTGGGCCGAACCTGGGCGTGGAAGCCGGTCTGCGAGGGACCCTGGGTTTATGAATCCGACAGGAGCCCCCGAGCCCCTGGGTGATTCGGGCAGAATTGTCCGGGGTTTTTTTGTCTTGACGGCGGGTGCGCGCGAGCGCACCCGCGGTTGTAGCCCCCGAGCGGTTTGGGCAGAACCATTTGGGGGGTGTTTGGTAGCGGGTGTGTGTGCGTGTTTTTTTAGTCGAGGCAGAGTTTGTCAACCAAGGCGTCATTGTGCAGCCGAGGCGAAGTTTGTCAACCAAGGCGTCGTTGTGCAGCCGAGGCGGTTAGTTGTTGGGGATCGGATGTGAGGCAGTTAGTTCATTAGTCTAGGGATCAGGCGAGGCGACAAGGCAGTGCTCGCAGATCCTGGCCTCGGTGCAGCCCACGCAGCCGAAGCAGTTTAGTTTGTTGGTTTAGGGATTAGGCGAGGCGACAAGGCGGTGCTCGTGGATCCTGATGGGGCGAGTTCGGGGTCACAGACCCAGGTGTTTTGGAGCGCAGTCGGAGCGTAGCCGGATAGGGTGAGATCGGGGTCGCAAACCCAGGTGTTTGGAGCGCAGTCAGAGCGTAGCCGAATGGGACGAGATCGGGGTCATAAACCTAGGTGTTTGGAGCACAGTCGGAGCGTAGCCGGATGGGGCGAGATCGGGGTCGCAAACCCAGGTGTTTGGAGCGTAGTCAGAGCATAGCCAGATGGGGCTGTGAGTTGTGTGCGTTACCCCGTCCTTGGTTCCTCACAACCGGAGGGGCTAAGTTTTGTCGTTTGTCCCAATCGCTCAGGCTCGAGTGACGCGCTCGGTGAGTTCGCTAATGGGTATGATCGAGCAGAATCTGGGTCCGTCGTTCGTGACGGGGTCGGCTTAGCCCTCTTGTGACATTCCACTGCTCCTTTACCTGCAACCCGGTAGATGCCTGGGTCGTTCTGGAGACCAACCCAGGTGGCCTAACGACCTCCCCTCGATGGAGATTTTGTGGGCTTGGCAAGAGGTTCAGGATCGAACGAGAAGGTTGAGATGACCCTGTATGCCAGACTGGGTGAGGGCCGCACGGGGCTCATCTGCGTTTTTCTCCCCTGACTCTGTTGGTTGCTCATGTCGAATGAGGCAACCACCGCTTTGTGACAACACGGAGCGTTGTGATGTATTTCGCTACACGTGCGATGCTTAGTTCCCGAGCCCCCGGGCGGTTCAGGGCCCGAATCGTCCGGGAGGCACGGGCGTATGGAATGAATGTGCGTATGGATGTATGAAATGATTATAAAGAAATAGAGGGGGTTGGTAGTTTTTACCTTGATGACTCGAGTGACGGGGTTTGGAGAGCTCCAGTCGGAAATGTCCGACCGGGACTCGTGCTCGTCGTTTGTGATGGAGTCGGTATGGGCTATATGGGGCGTCCCTTTGCTCCTTATCTGTCTCTCGGTATTTATCCTAAGCGATTCGATCGACTCAGGGGGCCCGATGGTCTCTCCCGGCGGAGATCTCCTTTTGGGTTTTTCTAGGTCTGGCCTGGGGAAGCGGGGAGCCGCCCACGTGTGGTGACGCGTCTCATCGGTCAGGGCGCGTCTCATCTACATTAAATAGGAAAGAGAGAGTTTTTTGCTCTGCCGTTTCGCCTTCCCCGATCGGAGCGCCCTTCCCTAACTGCTGTTCCTTTTTCCTTAAGTAGGAGAAGGGGAGGGTTTTCACCCTGTTCTTTTGCCTGTTCCTCATCTGCCGCCTCCTTTCCTCTTCCTTCTTGCCGTGAGCGTTCCAATCCTTTTGTGATCCCGGAGCGAAATGTCGGACTGGAGGTCGTCCACCGTGAGGGAGTCGGTGTTGAAGGCCTTCGTTGTGAAGGTGTTCCTACCGTCGAAGGAGGTGGCGCACTGGAGGGTTCTTGGGAGGGAGGAGTTCCCGCAACCTCAGCCTGGCGAGGTGGTGTCCTTTCTTACCTTCCATGAGCGCAGGTTAGGGTACCCCGCGCACTGGTTCCTACGTGGGCTCCTCAATGAGTGGGGTCTGGAGCTACAACACCTTAATCAACATGGGTGCTGCACATCGCTGGCTTTATCACCGTCTGTGAGGCTTTCCTCGGGATGGAGCCACACGTGGATTTCTTCCGGCGACTGTTCTCTGGGAGAGCCTTGACGGTGGGGAATCCGGTCGAGATCGCGCCGGTGGGGGGTTTCGCCCTGCAGAGGAAACCGAGTGCGGGAGGCTCGTATCCCGCGTACCTCCCCTGTGACTCCAACCGGGGGTGGCATGGGGAGTGGTTTTACATCAGGAATCCGACGGAGGCGTCGTTCCTGGCGTTCACCGACGAGAGGTCGGAGAAGCAGGAAAGTTGGTCATGGGGTTGCGTCCGTAAGGAGAGGAAGAAGGTGGAGGTCATCGAGGAGGAGCTCTGGAAGCTTGTGCGGTGCGGTCTTGATGGGGTGCGGGTGTTCCACACCCTCTACCGCCGCCGGGTTGCGCCATTGGTGGAGAGGACGTGGCCGATGTGGATGTACAGCGGCCCGTCGGACCCGAACCGCGCGTCGCCGGAGGATCTACCGGACAACGAGGTCTGGAGTCGCCTTGGCCGGATGCTGCAGCTGAAGCCCAAAGAGAGGGTCGAAGGGAAGCCTGGGCCTTTCAACTCCATGATCGTGTCCAGACTGGTATGCTCCCTTCTCTTTAGTCCGCATTTCTTCCTCTGCTTTTCCTATTTTTTGATTTCGAGCCACACGTTCCGTAGGGGCTTGGAGTTTACAAGTCCCGGCCGCACCTTCCCAAGGGTCCAGAGGGCGTGGCCCGGCAGGCTGCTCAGAAGGAGGTGACAGATGCCAGGAAGAAGAAGAAGGCCGAGGTGGCTCACCGGAAGTACAAGAAGAAGGAGGTTGCCCGGCGCGTGAAGGCCGGGGAGAGAAAGAGCGACGTCGAGTCCGAGCTCGAGTCGGAGGATCCCACAGATGTGGATGACATGGTTTTCTCCAAGGAGGAAAGTTGGGAGGTCCTTGTGATCTCGGCAGAGCGTCGTGACCCTACGGCGATGTCCGCTGGTGATGAGCAGGAGGCCGCGCGGCGCGCGGTGGTTCCCGCGCCAAGGAAGCGTGCGGCGAGCGCGGACGCCGTCGGCGAACGGGAGGCAAAGCGGACGCGGTCACCGCGCCCTTTGGCGGCGGCGTCGGTCCCATCACCGCTTGTGGTGGACGCGGCCGAGCAAGCCGGGCAGTCCAAGGAGCGGACTAGCACTTGTGCGTCGCCGGGACCGGTGCCAACGCGTGACTCGTAGCCGGGGGAGGCCCCGCCTACTGCGGATGCGGTCGAGCAAGCCAGGCGGTCCGAGGAGCAGACTGGCGCCCGCACGTTGCGTGACTCACAGCCGGAGGATGCCCGCCCGCTACTCTGATCGGGGAGTCCCGAGCCGAGGGTCCCGCAGGCCGGACAGGAGCCGGTTGGGACGACTCCGCCCCCGGCTGAAGTGAGGGGGCGCGGGTTGCAGCCTGGGAGCGGTCCTTGCCCTGCAGGCCCGTCGACATCGGGTCTTGCCTTTAGAGTCGTGCCGCTCACCTCCCGGTACGTTTTTCTTTGTTTCTTTTCGATCTTTCGCTATTGAGCCTTTTTGGAGTGTGACTTACCCGCACTTTTTGTCAGTGGTCGGGAGATGTCGGGGTTGAGCGTCGCCCCAACTCCCATGCGGGAGACTTGGAGGCCCACACTATAGCGTGTCGCGGTGAGCGACGGGGGGAATAGGGTGGCGGCGGTGAAGCCTTCCCTTTTGGGGGTGGTGCCCCGGGTCGGCCTCTTGAATGCAGTTCTTGTGTGTGGCGGGCGTTAGTGGTGACCCCGGTCTTGGCAGCAAAGGGTTGCGTCGGAAGTAACCCTCGTGGCCCCTCCTCCACCGGCTGTGGCGGAAGAGGAGAGGGAGACCGAGCTTCCTGCTTCACCGAGTGGAGGGCTGCACGGCTCACCCTCGTGGTCGGAGCCGAAGGCGCTGGGGGAAAACGCGGGCGGGACGAAGTCGGAACGCTCGGCGGCGGTCCACGCAACCGAGGTGGTGGACATCCCATCCGATGACGAGGCAGATGATATGGTGGAGCCGCCGGTGTCATCGCGGAGCTGGCGGTGGTCCGGTCGATCGGAGGTCGGGCCTTTCAAGCGGCTCTTGGGAGGGTGACTGGAGTGGCCACCTACGACGACCCAAATAAGGTGTGGTTCATCCTCCGGGATTCCCAGGAGTGTCAGCTCTGGGACATCCTTGGGGAGCAAGGGCACACCGCGGTGTTCGAACTCACCAACTTTGTCCATGCTGGCTTCGGAGACACCTGGGAGCGGGGTTAAGTCTCGCTCAACAATTAGTCGAGGTCGACCTCAGACTTGCCATGGAGGTGAGTTTAGCGTGCTTGTCCTTGACCTCTGAATCTTTTGTTGGTTGCCTTAGCATGCTTGTTTTCATAGAGTCTAAAGGGATGTCGTCCCACAAGTCTCTCTTTCTCCGAATGGAGCACGTCCCGGATGATGAGCTTGAGCGTCGGCTAGAGTCCGCTTCGTCGCGAGTCCTAGGACCGGGCGGCGAAAGCGATCGCAGCTGCAGGAGAAGAGGCAGCGTCAGCAAGCGGAAGTTACTTGCCGAAAGCAAGGGCTCGAGGCGGCGGCGGCCCTGCGTGCAGCGAAGGAGGCGCGGGTTGCGGATATCCTGGCGGACACCGAGGCGGCGCTCAAGAGTCCTTAGTGGTCCTTGAGTCGGAGCGGGCGCTTTGGTGTCAGAGCGGAGCGCCCTAGAGTTAGCGTGGAAGGCCCTGGAGTCGGAGCGAAAGGCCCGATCGGAGGCAGACCAGGAGGTGCTCGTGCTCCGAGGCCGGGTGATGGGGACGGAGGAGGCGAACGCCTGGCTGTGCGCGTAGGCGGCTCGACAGGTGGGGGAACTCTCTGTCCTTGAGAACTTCCACGTCGGTACGTACCTTTTCTGTTTTTTGTTGTGTTGGTTTCTTCCTTTAGCCTATTTTCGAGCTTGTTGCCCTTCTTTCAAAGCTGGGCGGAAAGGTGAGGTTGCTGGAGCAGAACCTGGAGACGGTCAAGGCAACTTTCAGCCAGAATGCAGAGGAGCTGGCCAAGTCTCGTGAAGAGCGACATGCGCTCGAGGGGGAACTTGACCAAATCTGCAACGTTGCCCAGCTGGTTGTCTCGGAGATCTTCGGGTCAGCGCCAAGCACTAGCGTGCCCGTGGTCTAGCTGGCGGAGGCCCCGGATGCGGTCTGGGACCTTATCACGAGCGGGTTGTTCTACAGAGCGTCGGGGGTGCTGACGTCGGTGGCGACGCACCACCCGATCCTGGACTTCGCCACTATCTGTAGTGGGTATGCTGAAGGCTTGAGCACGGAGGACATCCAATCGATCGGGGAGGGCTTACGGCCGCACGCAAGGTCGGTGGCGGAGCAAGTCTCTGCCCAGTGGGTGATGGACGTCTACCGTGAAGACATGGCCAGAAGCATGCGTGGGGAGGACATTGCCTAGCCTGCGGATGGCACGGAGCCTGGGTCAGAGGTGGACATTGCCTCGGCGTCGACGGAGCCGAATGTCATGCTGCCGGGAAGTGAGCAGCTTGCGCCTTTGTCGGTCGCACTGACAGCAGATGCCGCCGAGCTGGTCCAATAGCTTGTAAAATATAAGTAGTTTAGTGAACGTAAAAAGTTTAAGTTCATGGGGGAGCCCCCGTGTAAACGTTCCTGTGTGCTTAATGACTATGGTTGGTTTCGTTTTCTATGATGGAGTCACTCTGTTCGGGGAAGCTTGTTCCCCTTTTGTTCCTTAATTTTTTCTTAGCATAATTTGTTTTTTATTCTTTCCTTCTCGTACCTGCCCGTTTGTCCCATAGGCTGCGACCTTGGGAGCTCGGGGCGTGGCCCGTGAGGCTCGGCTGCTCATAACCATAGGGAAAGGTGGGGTGCGATCCGCCGGAATGTTTTAAAGTAAAGCTACGTAAGGCAAATTAAAAGAACAAACTACCCTTTTGGTTGGGTAGGAAGGAATTTCACCATATGATAGTAAACAAAACAGAGAGGTAGTAATGTACCCTAGCGGAGCCCCCGAGCGCCCTGGGCCGAAAAGTGTTTGGGTCGAGGTGCTTTTATAAGAGCATACGCTAAGTAAATGATGGTAAGACTGAAACTTAGGGAAAGAAAAACGACAGCTGTTCCAAGCGTTCGGAGAGAATGTCGTCGTTGTTGTCCTTTAGTTCGTAGGCGTCCGGTCGGATCACTTTAACCTTCAGTTGTCTGGATCCTTGCCCGCCACATCCCCTTTCTCAGTCGCCGCTTCTTTGCCTTTTTCTTCCTTTGGCCTGCTAGCCTGCTGCAGAAGGCGCTTGCGGAGCTGGCAGTCCTTGTAGAGGTGTTTGACAGGGTAGTCGTGGTTGGTGCACGGGCTCTCCATAAGCTCGTGGAAGTGGCCCAGAGGGTCCTGCTGGGGCTGCGTGCCCGCGTGACCAGCCGTGGCGTCCAACGCGGAGTTGGTCGGTCGACGACGATCATTTCTGTTCTTTTTCCCCCTCTGCGTGGAGGGGCCCTCGTCCTGATCCTGGCACTTGGCCTTACCTTTGCCCCGGCCTCCGTTGGAGCGCAGCAGGAGTTGCGCTTGCTGGGGGCTTTGGACAAAGGTCCGTGGTCCCGGGCCATCAGGGCTGAGACTCCGGTCGCTGCTGCGTGTGTCTCGGTTTGGCCCGAGCCGTGCGTAGACAGGCGGTCGGTACGGAGCGGTCGTCAAGTCAAGGAGAGGTGCCAATGTGGCCTCCTGTGCCACGCTCGGCGGTCGTCGTGGTGATCGGGTGGAGCGACCCATCTGCTGCATCCCCATTCCCCTGGTGGGGAGTGAGGTCGCGAGTTGGCGTCGCGATATGGAGCTCTCCGCTTGTTGCACGACGTCAGTCTCCACTAGTGCCTGGAGGTTCCGGTGGATCGCCTGTTCATGAGGGTCGTTTGGCTCGGACAGGCCACGCAGGAGCATTGCCACGGCGGCGATGTTCTGACTGGCCTGAGTGAACTATGGGGGATCGGTCCCTCTATCCATGGTGTTGCGCTGGACCTAACGGGCGCAACCCCGGGTGCCGCTCGCCGGTCTATGCGTACAGGGCCCTGTGTGGTGCGCCGAGCGCGCTGGCCCAGTCGGTGGCTGATGCAGCCACTATTGTCGTAGTGCCTCGCCATGCTCCCGTGTGAGCTCGAGGGTCTCCGCATGAGAGTCCGGTGAGGTGTGAGTCTGTGAGGACTCTGCTTCCGCTGGTGGGTGTCCCAGAGTGTCCGCCATGGCACACTCCCAGGACGGACGGTGGCTAGGTGCCATGTCGCCGATGTTGGAGCCATCACTCTCGCCATCGTCATCCATGAGGTCGAGGAAACAGGTGGGAGCATAGCTCGCCATTCCCATGAATTCGGATGCGAGAGGGGGCGACGCTGGCATCCTACGGAGCCCACGGGCGTATGCGTCCACGGAAGACGCGAGGCCATAGGGGAACCGGTCGTATGGTGGTCGCATCGGGGACAACGGGGTTCCTCCGTGTAATCAGCGAAAGATAGAGAATAGTAAGTAAATAACAGCATGTACATTATTCACAGCGGGGTTTGAGCAGAGAGTTTGCTCGGAAAGAAGCGCAGATGCCACATCGTCGAAGTCGTGCATCCCGGAGTCGATGGAGAGTGCCCCTCCAATGGGTGTCGGGACATGAGCCTCCTCACGGAGGTGCAGTACGCCGAGCCGGTCGGCGACGAAGTCCAGGCTTCTGAAGAGGAAGGCCTGGGATGGCTCGAAGATGGGTGGAGCCCACATCCCAACAGGTGAGAGTGCGGAAAACTCCAGCGAGCCAAAGTGAATCGTATCGCCCGAGCCCGCCATGGCGAGGGTGGCGGAAAAGTGGGCCATCCGATGAAAAAAAGTGTTGAACGTACAACGTCTTCCCCACGGACGGCGCCAACTGTCGGTGCAGAAAGTGACCAACACGTAAATATTTGTAGTTTTGCCATACGTTGTGATCGGAGGTGGCCTAGCACTCAATAAAACAGGGTTTATACTGGTTCAGGCAATGTGCCCTACGTCCAGTTTGAGTCGGTCGGTGACTTTATTCCTGAGTCCAGGTGCTCGAAGTCTATAGTGGGGTTACAAACGAGAAGGAGAAAGATGGGGTGTATAAGAGGTCCGGTCGGAAGGGCCGAGAGCGACAGGAACTTCACTACGAGCTAAGTGTTCAAGCGTGCGCTTGGCGGTTCTACGGTTGTGGACTAGTGAACTTGGTTGATCTAATGAATCTAAAGGGACTGAGCTTGAATCAACCTAGGCTATTGGGAGAGAGCACATCCCCTTTTATAGATGAAGGGGATGGCCTTACAAGTGAGAGGGAGAGAGTACGAATGCTTCTAAACCTTGTTGCACATGCCGATGGGTACAGGATGATGGTAGGCGCCCACAACACTGTTGGATGTCAGATGCACATGGAAGGTTCCGTCGTCTTGTTTGGGTATGTCAGATGTCAGTACCTGCATATACTGTTGATGCCCAGAGGCATGTGAGGAGTTTCCACCATGTTCACTCGGTACGGTAATTTCGGCGCCCACAACACTATCGATGCTTAGAGGCACGTGGGGGAGCCTTACCGTATGGGAGTCAATGGCGCCCACAATACTATAGAAAAAATGTCGGTGCCTACAACATTGTGTGTGTCAGGGAGGTTGCAGAGTACTGTTCCTACAGGCGTACAGGATATGGTCCCTGGTATCGTGGTTTGATTTGTGCGCCATACTTGGCTTTCTCTGTTTGTTCCCTGGTCCTTTCCGAGCGGGCGTCCTCGGTCGGTTGGTCCTAGTCGGCTCTGGTTGCGCCAGTCGGAGAAGAGCGGTGAGCAGGGCTTCTGCGAACCCCGGTCGGAGACGCGGGGTCGGAGTCAGAAGTAGTCCTTGGGCCAAGCCTTCCGATCGGAAAGGCTGTTGGAGGCGACTGGAGTCCGAAGCGAGCGCTCTAGTCGGAAGGGTGGGCTAAAGTGAGCGCTTCGGTCGGAGAGGTGGGTCGAAGGAGTCGACAAGCGGGCGTTGTTCCTCCCCGGCCAGACCTTCCGGTCGGTGACTGGACCACCCTTTTGGCCTGTTGTTTTAGACTCTTGGGCCGGCCCATGAGTTACGTGTTGTCTGCTTGGGCCGAGCCTGGGCGTGGAAGCCAGTCTACGAGGGACCCTGGGTTTATGAACCCGACAGTTGTTAATGAACGATCGAGGCATCTCGCTATTTCAACTTAGGTGTTCGCTTTCGGGCAGCTCGAGAGTACAGAACGCTAAAACAATACAATAGTGTTATTAAGCATCACATGGACCTGAGCTTCTGTGTAAACCTATTTTTATAATTATTATCGTGCTATATTATATTGTCTTATTTGTTGTTTTTCTAATTATATAAAATAGGCCAAGTTATACCAATCTAGAAAATGTGTGCTTTAACAAAAAGTCCAGAATACCGTAAAAGAAACAGTGCAAAAGAAATGGCTGCTACGATTGGTGTATGTGAGAATATAGAATATAACTTACCACAGTACAGATATGGAAGTCGCTAGCTCCTGCTTTTATTACTTGTTTCTTATATATTATTCTAATCGCTACCATGTTTGCAGTTTCTTTTGCCATGGCTATACGTTGGAAGATATATCCTTTATGTTTTTGACTAGTAGAAGAAGACGCTTATCATGATTGACTCTAGACATGTTGAAAAGTGATGTAAAGATACATCAGTGCTGATGTATGCCAGGCAAACTCTTGGATTTAACTTGTAGTATATGGCTACAGTGAATGTACTTATGTGGATGGAATGAGGATATCTTTTAATAAAAATTCATCCATGAAAAAAATATTACAGATGACATAGATGGGTAACTAAGAGTCACCGTCGCTTATAATAATAATACATATGATTTAACTATTTCTATATATTGCTGATGGTGAATCTTGACACAGACACTCAAGTGGACACTTTGTTCTACAGTATATATCTGCGTGGAATAGACCTAACACATATTTATACGGTGAGTATAACATACTTTATTTTATGGTTATCTGAGAGATTTTTCAAGACACGTAGTATTACCCGGCACTAATATTTACATATGTACTTGAACCTATGTACAGGATGGTATGGAGATGCAGATGAACTTATTCGTGGAGTTATTGGCGCACGAAAGAAATGGATATCGGAGATTTCTTCCTGCCGATATAAAACATTATTTTAGCCGCACCATGGAAATATCTATACAGTAGAATTTGTGAGCCTACGACGTCGCGCTCTACGTGACTGTGTTAATTTCATGAACTTTGTTTTTTTTATTAAATGTCACTTTAACGTCGGTATTTAATTTCGTAGTATTGTTAGCTTATCGTGCGATCCGTGTGTTTTTAGTAAAAAAATTAGTTGTCCCGTAGCAACGCACGGGCATGCTACCTAGTACAACTAAAAAGAATAAATCGTGGACACTTTTTGGTGCGACATTTGTTTTGGGTCTGCCGTCACCTCTTCGTGTGATCCCGCGAGTCACCCGCAATCGAAACCGCCCCATCCGCAAGCCCACCCTCGATCGAAACCTGCTGGCCCTGGAAAAAAAGAAAAAAAGAAAAACAAAGACGCTAGAAATCCTATTGGTCTACTGAGAACCGTGTCTCGCGCCACCGCCATCGCGTGCGTCCCGACGGCCTCACGGCCCGCTGCGGGGGCCCTCCACCGATCGCTGCTGCCTGGTCGCGGTCGTGGCCAGGATGGGGGAGGACCGCCGCGCCCCTGCCATGGCGACCGTAGCCGGCCAGGTGCTCTCCTACTCGGGAGGTTTGGGAGGGATGCGCGCACGCCGTGGACGGCCTTGCCGGTGGCCTACTCCATGGCTACGGACCAAGGTACCACTACTCCCATTCTAGATCCCCTGGAGCTCTGATTTGGCATGACGGAATCCTGCCCTTGGACTCAAGCCCTCTTCTCCATTGCGACAGGGGTGGGGAAGGGTGTGGGTGGTGGGCTGCCGCTAGCCGCCCTTGGATCCTCTCCCCCGTGGCGCTCCCTCCGGCTTCCTCCATGTGGCTAACTCCTTGGCACCCTCAGATCCGCCCCTCACCCTTCTAGCTGCACTACAATCCTTCCCCCACCAGGCGATTCGAATCCAGCAGTGTTAAGCACATGGTAGACGGTGGTAGAATCTACGTCGGCGTCGCCTTGCCCGTTGCCTGCATCTCCCCTTCAACCATGAGTGTCTATGAGGTATTGATCCTTTCCTCAATTTTGTATGGATGATTGAATGATCTTAACGAAGCCACAATTTTTGCATGGTTGCCTAGGGGGGTGAAGATCCACTCGAGCATGGCACCAGGTGTTTGAACAGGTATGCCGAAAATCCATCAAAGCTATTAGGCACACAACACCAATTCACTCGCTGAACATATACAAGGTCACATCTTCCCTCTCCTCCTCTTCTTGTTTTACTAAATTAGTTAATGATCCATCACGTGCATACATATTTATAAAAAATCATTTGAAATGGATCAATTCTAATCCACACTCCATGTGTTTGATAAAATGTTTCTGAGAGGTTGGGAAATTATTTTCCACTAATGCACTTTATTCCTTAAACAGTTGTACAAAATATATCATATATTTTCTTTCCTGATTTTTGTGGTTGCCTACACAAGAATCGATTACATGAATTGGCCTCATCATTCAGTTTAGGTTGACTCTCGTTTAGAATAGTGTTTGTGTAGTTAGGATGAAATAGAAGCTACACCATTAAATACTATTGATTTTTTGTTTGGCTATCTGGCCTAAATAAATATTTGGATTCATTATCTAATAGTTCTAGCCTTTTTTTGTTAGCAAAATAGATTAAGGTGACCCCGGCTGGTGGTAGGGCAGGCGAACGACCCCGGCCGGCAGGAGGCACGCGAGCCCCTTATCTGTTTGGGCACTTCTCCCTATCGTCATGGATCCACGAGCCCATTGCCTGGTCACGAGCAGAGGCAAAGGAGGAAGGAGCATATCTGAATCACGGACTTGGCGTGCTACCGGACTCCACCGCGGCGCACCTCCTTCTATAGTTTTTTTATATGTGTGAAGGTTAGCTTAGGTGTTGTAGTTTGCTTCAGTTTCTTATTAGTTTTTTTAATTTGTCGTGATTTTAAATATTTTTAATGCCCATCCTTGAACTTGATGGTAAAATATCTCAAGCTTGCTTGATCCAATTTGTTCTCCTATGCAGGGTACTCTTACTGATAATGAAGAAGACACCTGCATTTATGTTTGTGACATTAATCCAAACATGCCAAGTGTCGAAAAGAAGCGTGCTGCAGAAAGAGGTCTCAAACATGAATGTTTTAATATATTTTGACACCTAAGCATGGGTTCTGTTGTTCAACACTTGACTCTTATTTTTAGGCTACAGCGAGGAACATTCTCTCAAGATGGATCTATGGGTGGCTATACTTATTGCCTTTGGGATCAGAAATATGAGACACATTGAGAAAGCTCTATCAGAAGCTTACAGGTTGGCTAATTTCTTTAGAAATCCCAAATAGAAAACTATTAGTGCTCATGTCTCGAGTATGTTGTGAGCTGATACACATCAGTATGCTGTAGCGATTTCTTTCATATTTTGGATGTTTGCAAACTTTTAACCATTGTCGGTTAGATTATATAGCATGTGCTTTTATATACAAGTTTGGAAATGATGGCGCTTGTTTCACCAGCCATGCAGAAATTCAGAAAGTTGCATAATGCTTGTGCTAAGGTTTTATGTCTGGATGGTAGCATCAGCTAGGTGTGTTGTATATGTGAGGGAAAGAAAAATCTTGACTTGCTACAAATTGGTGGTACTTGAACTGCAATCCATTGCAATACTATAATAGTTTCATTATAGTAGCATTTATATATGCTTATTGGTTCATGTCCTCACTGCTCATATCTGAATAGTGAGGGAGAGAAAATCTTGAATGGCTAGAAATCTGCATCATTTATTTTGTATTTTTTTTGGTATACTATCTGTTTGTTGGCACTGAACATCGCACAAAGAATAAGGACACAGAGCATCATCTATTACTATCGCACAACGAATAGGTTCCTTTGCTTCACTGTCCACCGTCGTTCTTACGATTATTGGTATTTCTTTCTTATAATTATCTCCATGTTCTTCCAAAATCTTTTAAGAAAGCTAATTTAGTAAGCTATTATTGGTCAATTTTGTTTTTTTAAAGAAAATCGAACAAAACCTGCAAATTATTTTGTTACTAATTGTGGATTAGTAAAATAAGTGGCAAGTAGCCTATCATGCTTTCAGAAATAGCAAGCAGAAAAACTACGCCAGTGAATAAATGGATTCATAAAACAAAGGAAATTCGATCAAGTTAGCTGCAGCCTTGCATAATGTTGTCAGGTTTCTAAGAGCACAAAAAAGATATTCAGGTACTGAGATTCCTGTAGCATGATTTAGTCCTCCCTGATAAAATAAGTAGCACATATCTAACATGAGAGAGATGACCTCTTATTATATTGTATCCGTGATTTGTTTCAAAAATATATATATTGTATCCTTGATTGCTATGGTTATTTTTTTGTTTCACAAATTTAGCCATTTTGTTGCAAGAAGTAGTTCTTGATATCATTTATTTGGCTATTGATATTAATAGAGAGAAGGTTCTGCACTCGGAAATGGTATGGTGAAATGTTGGTTCAGCATTTCAAGCATGCCCTGAGATAGGTATTGTTTATGTCAGAACATTCCTGTTGTGAAATGTTGGTTGGGTTTGGATTGAGTAAGAAAAGCAAGTTAAATATGATGGGCTTTCCGGATATGAGTCGGTATTGGTAAGCTAGAAGCATATATTCTGATGTGCTATCTTATGGCGCATCTTTGTAAGCTGGTATGCTAGAAGCAAACTGCATAACTCAGTGTTGTCCTAAGTTCTGGTTATACTTAGATATCTTTTTATTGCTTTATAAGTAATGTGCTTTGGCTCTCCTCTATATCCTATTGGGATCACAAGCTTCAAGATAGTATTGTTAAAGAGAAGATGCCCGAACCCAATAAGCACGGACACCTTAATTGAGCTCCTTTTAATGTATTCTCTTTTTAGTGAATAGGACTGACTGAAATCTAAACTATGCGTCTTACCACAAGTTATGAGTGTGCACTAGCTGTGGGTTTTTAATTAATAATTAATTAGGTTTATACTATCGTGCAGGATGAAATGAAAGAATTTAGATTGAAGCTTGCGACGATCTTGCTATCGTCACGAAAGGGTGCTCCATATCTTGATAGGGATGAAAATATTGGAAGCCCAAGCGACTGTGCCATATTAGAGAATCCAAATATGGCTGATCAAGTGTCCATGAAAAAGAGAAAACATTCTGAGGAGGCCGAATGCCTAGTGGTTCAGACGGGCATCCCTCAACACATACAAATTCAGAATAAATCCCCACAAGTCCATACCAAGATCTTGATGAGTTTTGGAAATTTGAGGCCATGAAAGACATGCCAATGAACAAGGAAGAGATGACTGAGTTACTGTGTGATTACGTCATGGCAATTCAGGATGAAGCGACGTTGAAGTAAGCTACATGCTTATTTTAATTACTTTATTTACTAATAATAGTGTGCTATCTTATACGACGAAAACCATCATATGTGTCTAATGCTTTGCAGGAAGCCTTAGGTTAAAGGTTTTTAGCCTTAAGTGTCAAGGACCTACAAGAGTTGTTAATAAACAATCGAGACATCTCTGAGAACTGTTTCAACTTAGGTGTCCGTTTTCAGGCAGCTCGAGAGTGCAATACAATGAAAAAATACAACAGTATTACGAAGCATCACATGGACATGATGTGTAAGCACATTTTTAAAATTCTTATCGTGCTATATTATATTATCTTATTTGTTGTTTTCCTAATTGTATAAAGTAGGCCAAGTTATACTAATCCTGACTCTGGATATCCTTCTCTTCCAGAAAATATGTGCTTTAATAAAAATGCCAGAATACCATAAAAATACACTAAGAAAGAAATGGCTGCTGCGATTGGTGTATGTGAGGATATGGAATACAGCTTAGCACAATACATATACGTAAGTCGCTTGCTCATGATTTTATTACTTGTTTCCTATATACTATTCTAAACGCTACCATGTTTGCAGTTTCTTTTGCCATGGCTGCATGTTCGAAAGTATATGCTTTATGTTTTCGATCAGAAGGACAAGATGCTTATCATGATTGATCATAGACCTATTGAAGACTGGTGTAAAGACACACCAGCGCTGATGTATGCCAGGTACACTCTTGGATTTATCTTGCAGTATACGGACGCAGTGAATGTACATATTCCTGGATGGAATGAGGATGTCTTCAAATAGAAATTCAGACGGGAAGAAAACATTGCAGATGACATAGATGGGCAACTCAGAGTCACTATGGTTTGCAATAATAATACCTACATTTAACTATTTCTATATATCGCTGATCGTGAATCTTGCCACAGACACTTAAGTGGATATCTTATTCTACAATATATGTCTACGTGGAATAGACCAAAAGCCACAAATATTTATACGGTGAGTATAACACTTTGTTTTAAGTTTTTGTGGAAGATTTTTCAAGAGACGTAGTATTATCCATGCGACAGGCACTAATATTGACATATATACTCGAGCCTGTGTACATGATGGTATGGAGATGTGGCGAAATTTATTCGTGGATTTATTGGCGCACGAAAGAAATGGATATCGGAGATTTCTTCCTGCCGATATAAAACATTATCTTAGACGCATCACAGAAAAGTCTATAAAGTAGAATTTGTAAGCCTGTGACGCCGCGCTCTCCGTGACTGTTAATTTCATAAACTTTGTTTTTTGAATTAACTGTAACTTTAACGTTGGTATTTAATTTTACAGTATTGTTATCTTATCGTGCGATCCATATACTTTTAGTATAAAATGTTAGCTATCCCGTAACAACGCATGGACACGAACCTAGTAGATAACAAATGTACAAAAACAAATGGAACCAAGTTGGATAAACAGAGAACATCATTTGCGAACTTACAAGTTTAAGAACATTGTAAACCATCATGAAAATGCTACTTTTACGATCAGAGATTGACAAGACAACGGGACCAATAGCATGTCGCATCAACTATATGTTTTGTTTATCATTAACGAATGAATATAACAGAAGGCTGCAACACACTATAAGAAAGGTTGCAACAGGGTAAATGTGAACATTACTGCTGGTAGGATTGTACATAAAAGTGCCAAGCACCAACATTCTTTTGAAGTCAAACAAGAGTCACGAGATGTTACCATCGGCAAAAGAAGGGTAAAATGTAAGAATTGCAATTACACAGCTCATGGCAGATGCAGTTGTCATAATTCCATGTGCAAGCCTCAATGATGTCACTACTCACCATGACAGGATCAAGGATGACAAGCTAGCTAAAGTATTCAATTCAGGTTGCTTTGCAGTTCACACAGTTTCTGTCAGTTCAGGAGAAGCTTCTTATATTTCCATCTTCAGACCTTCAAAAGATGTTTGAAGGTCAAGTTCCCTGTACAGTATAGTGCCAAGAAATTTGGAAGGGGACTTGGAACTAGCATCATCAAAATTTGCATGGGTCTTGAGGTTGCATAGTTGATATGAACATCCCTGGACATCGAAAGGGTCATAATAGTGAGTTTCTTGTTCAGACTGACGGAACGATAAGTGATTGAATTTGAAGGAAAAAAAAAATCACCCCTTCTTAAACTTTGCAATTGTCTTAAATCATGATCATAACTAATCTATGATGGACAGTATAAAAGGGCGTACCCAGTGTAGAGAGCTCCCGCTCTGTGCGGGGTCTGGGAAGGGTATTAGTGGCAAGCCTTACCCTCGCCTGTGCAATGCGAGGAGACCGCGACTCGAACCCGGGACCTTCCGGTCACAGGCGGTAAGACTCTACCGCTTGCACCAGGCCCGCCCTTCCTATGATGGACAGTATACCATGCCAATATTCTCTTCAATAACACATGAAACACAACTGAAATTAACAGTGTTTTAAAGGAATTGTGCAGGGCTCTGGCTAAACTGTTCTTCTCAGTTAACATGATATTCTCATTTTTCAAGGGATAAAAATGTGAAAGGATACCTTAGAGGATAAACTGTGGTTCTCAATTAACATGATGTTTGCAAGTGCTGGGTTCACAAGAAACATGTGCCCTTCTGAAAATATGGCAGCTAGGACAAACAGCTAGAGGCAATTCATATCATAGCACTAAATGTTCAGTTCTCTAGGAGATTTTTTTTGGACTGTCCAGAGAAGCGTTAGCAAATTATTGTCAAACTGAGGTATCACAGGCTATCACTCAGTTAAGTACAAGAACTAGAAACTATTGAAGAATCTACAACAAATATTGCTTACCGAACTAGAAAACTACTTCAAATACTAGCTGTTTGCTGCGATTTCATGATCTATAAGGTAATCTAAAGATATAATTTCTGTAAAAACTACATAGCTGAGGTTAAATATAAAATGAAGGCCAAGGCACCGTCATGCTCTTACAGATTCAACGAAGCAAGCAAAATGAAAAGGTCAGACTGCATAACCTTCCAATAATACATCAGAATTATGTATGGAAACACAGCCTGGGAGTTAGCACTCACCTTGACCATCAAGCATTTGGCTTTCTCCCTTCAAAAAAATCTGAGACCTGGTTCTCCAAATCATCAGGGTTGTACTTTATATACCTTGCAGAACCCCTCCCTCCCTCTAGTTGTCCCCGAAATCTTCCAACAAATGAACGGTATGCTGGAAGAACCTTCTCGGAGATGGAAATCTTCAGCTCTTCTCTTAACTGAGGATCCACAACCCTCCATGATGTCTGTGTCCTGTACAACTCCTCAAAGGCCAAGTTGAAGTTTTTGAATCTATCCTTCAGTGCAGCCTTGAGTTGGCTTGATGAACCCATTGTGTGTGGAAGCCCATCGTCTCTCAGGCAAGCTAAAACCCTAGTCCATGACGACCGGAGATACCCTGTAGAGTATTGCCTTATCTGACCACGACGCTTGCGAATCCAGTTATCACCAAGCAATGTCTTGAGCTCTGAATCCTTCACCTTCTGCACAATATACAGCAGATTGTTCATCAAAAATATGTTCTGCAGGGCTTCATCCTCATACAGCCTTGATTTCTCATCAATCTTGCACTGTAGGTGTGTGATCAGCATGAGCAGGCAGTGCCCCAATGGAGTCATGTTTGGATTATCAACCCCAGTCAGCTCAGTGTACCAACATTCCAGAAGCTTATTTAGCGAGGCATTGTAATCCGCAAGCAGCCGCACATAGTTCATGACATAGCGGGTAAGGGGATGGATCTCCCCACCAGGCAGTGGTCTCCGAGAAGTCTCTCCCTGTATGGCATTAGCAAACTCTTCAATCGTACCACGCACTGCATCCCGAGCCGCAAGTATTCCCTCAGCCTCCTCCTTGATGAAATCCTTTGCCTCACCGGAGAACAAACCCTCAAGCTCTGGCAGCACCTCAGCTAGCGCCTCATACATACCAAGGATGCGGAACAGCTTCTCTGTTGACCTCTTCCCAATCGCAATGGCGTCACCAAAATTGAGCATCTGCAGGACACAGCCCTTGGCTGCCTCAGTGAAGCACTCCTCCTCGGCGTTAGGGTCGGCCGCAAGGATCTGGCTGCAGATGCGGCGCTCCTCAGCAAGGAGGCCCCGGACAACGACCTTGAGCGCCTGGATCCACTTCTTCATCCTGCCGTCAAGCACGCCCCACTCCACCCGCTGCACCTCCTCGAGGCTCATCTTGTCGACCCCAAGCACGGCGAGGCATTCCATGAGCGTGTCCCGGCGCACCTCCCCGTAGACCTGGCACAGCTCGGGCGCGTAGCCCGCGCGCAGCATGACGTCGGCGATGTCCCTGAGGGCGCTGACGGTGTCAGGGGCGATGAGGTAGGGCGAGATCTCGTCGTCGGAGGCGGAGCTCCTGCCGCCCTGCTGCTCGTCTCCCCCCTCGTTGGCGGCGGCGTGGTGCTGGGCGAAGGAGGGGCAGTCAAGGTCTACGGCGGAGGAGTTGAAGGAGGGCACCGTGAGCGAGAGCCGGCGAAGGAGCGACGCCTGGAGGTCCTCGGCGGCGAGCGGCGGCGCCCCGCGGACGAGCAGGTGGCGGAACTCGTCCTCGAGCCGCGCCATGGCGGCCTGCAGCGCGGCGTCGGCGCGCGGGCCCGGCGCGCGGGCGAGGCAGGCGGCCGCGGCGAGGTACTCCTCGGCGTCCTCGCGCGAGTCGAACACCAGCGCGTCCCCGGCGGCAGGGGACTCCCAGCGCTCGATCGCCTCGGCCGCCGCGTCCCACTCCGCCTCGGCCCGGGCCACGGCGTCATCCTCGTCGGGGTTGGGGTCCCCTTCCCCCTGGGAGGTCCCCTCCTCCGCCTCCAGGATGGAATCGACGGCGGCGGCGGAAGGGGGAGGGGGGAAGAGGTCGGACATGAGCGAGAGGCGGTTGTCGAAGCCGGAGAGGATGTGGATCATGTCGTCGGCGGCGTTCTTGGAGCTGGCGAGCGACTTGACGATGTGCTGAGCCGCCGCAATCACCTTCTCCTGCCCGTCCGGCGGCGCCGCCGCCGCCATCCTCGACTGCCGCTGGATTTCGGCGGCTGCTGCGAGCTTCTTCGAACGGGGAAGGGAAAAGGGCCGGGGGGGGAATGGACGGGGAAGCGAAAATGGGGTCGACTAATCTGCCCGCTGTGCTGAGCTGGCTGGGCGGTTTTGAATGGGTCCACGGCTGGTTTGCTAGCATTATAATGGGCTGTCTCATCAGATATCGCTACGGACGGGATTCGTTTGGGTAGGGGCTGTGCCTGACGGCCTGCGGTGCGGCTGCGGCCTGCCTGACTCCTGAGTGCCCTGGTCTGATTCTCCGCAAACACAACAGAGCGGCTCCAGCTGTCTGAATTTGGGCCTGGTCCTTCCTCTCCTCCTAAAATTTCTGTCACATCGAATATTTGACACATGTATGGAGTATTAAATATAGACTAATTATGAAACTAATTGCACAACTTGCGACTAATTTACAAGACGAATCTTTTAAGCCTAATTAGTCCATGATTTGACAACGCGGTGCTACAGTAACCATATGCTAATGATAGATTAATTAGGCTTAAAAATTCGTCTCGAAAATTAACCTCCATCTATGTAATTGGTTTTGTAATTAATTTATACTTAATACTTTTTATTAACCTTTAAATATTTGATGTGACATAAATTTTAAAAGCGACTAAAGAACCAAACAGCCGCTTTGTAGTGCCCGAATGCTGCTCCTTCCTGCCTCCTGGTTTCTCTGTCGCCAAAAAGGATGCAGAGTATGCATGCCACCGTCTGATACTCTGCTCCCTATTTTAAAAACAACGCAATCCTATAGTTTTGAACCTGGAGACGTGGAGCGACGGAGCACGGCACAAAATCAAGGGGGCCAACTTGATAAAAACATAAGTGAAATATGTTGACATCAAAAATAAAATCATATATACTATAATAAATTTAACTAATCATATATCAAATGACTACAGAAACTGTCAGATTACTCTTAACCAAGTTATGGACTAAAACTAGTTATATATATTTATAGTTGTATCACATTTCATAAAATGCAAGTGACCACAAACCATATTTGAGAATTTTGCTTTGGACAAAGGGGGCCGGAGCCCAGTTTGGCCTCCACTGTGCTCCGTCCGTGGGAGGGAGTAACTCATATCACAGCACGAGGATTCAGGATGCCCGTGAGTCACTTCAATAAAACTGCTAACAACTCCTGACATGTCAAATAGTAGGTAAACTGAGTCGTATCATGATTTCAAGTTCACGTCCAGATTTGTTCCTTTTCGTATTTTCACATATTCTGTTTTTACTCTTGTTCCTAACTATCCCGGTACCGGTCCTCGGTGATCAAATGCAAAAACAAGAATGAGCAGTTTTATGCATGTTTCTGTATGTTTTCATCCGTAATCTCAACTTAACTAATAACATATGATATATTACAAAAAGTCACTTTTGTCATTCTATCTACTTCTACCCATATGTCCTACCAATAACAAATAGATGAATGGTGTTATAAACAAAACCACCAATACATCCACCTCTTAGTGGATCCAAACAGAACCAAACTAATAGGTAGTCAAATAATAGTTAGTAAGTCAATATTAACTATAGATTATTAGTTTCTAGTGCATTCAAATAGGGCCTAAGTCAATTGTTCTACATCATGACTACAAAATACCTCTCTTTTGTGTAATCAACCTAAATGTTTAAAGTGATTCTAGTATGATTGTCTTGAAAGATACTTTCCTAAAGTGTATATCTTTTATAAGTTTATAGATAATATAATAATATAAAAAGCCAGTAGTTAAACTTTAAAATAGTTGACTTTAGACAACATTGAGACCTCGCTTATCTGTGACCCAGAAGTGTATCCATGTTTGTCCATTAATTACTCCATCCATCCAAAAAAAGACTTAACATTAGGATTTATTAAATTTCCTACAAAAACATGCTATTCTAAGATTTACTTCATTTGCCTAAAACAAACATACATCTCGCTTCTGGTGAAGTCAACCAATCTAAAATTTGACTGAATTTATAAAACATAGCTTTAACATTTGTATCTCTAAATAGGTTTACTAGAAAAACATATGGTGTGATTAATCAATAATGTTTATTTGATATCACAAACATTAGTATTCTTTTATATATGTGGTGCTTTGCCCTGTTGATTATCCTTTGTTAATCCAAAGGATATGATGGAACTTGGACCAATGGAGCTGCCAACCATATGCAGGGTGCCGATGCGCGATGCCTCTTGTGTTTAATCAACTGCTGAAATGCGAATTAGCTCGGGGAAAAGACATTGAAAAGTTGCAACTTGAGCACTAAAGATATATTATATTATACTCCCCATCAGGCATGTACTACCAAGTACCAAGTCAACGGTATATAAAAGGCATGCCTATATAAAAACAGGCGAACAATAAGCCTGTTCGGGAGGCCGTATTGTATCGTGGATTATTTACTGTTGGCTGGTTTGGTGTGAGAGAAAAACACTGTTCCCGGCTGGAAATTTACGATCGTTTACGAGCAAGCGAACAAGCTAAAAAACAGAAGGTTCCTTTCATCCAATCTTTTTAGTAACCTCATTTCCACATGTCTAAACTAAAAAACAGGATGACCCAGATTCACATCCGATGCTTGGTCGTGTTTGCTTAACGTCTAATGCAGGACCCTACAAACCAAAAGAAGGTTCCACCAGAGTGCACAGCAAGTTACCAGCCAAGGTGAAATTCAGTAGCGCCATCACGCTATAAGACAGCACATACTGATATAGTACACGCCAACATATTGAAACCTACTCCGTACGTTATTCAAGTCAACAGATTCAAAGTAGAAAACACAGAGAGGAACTGTATCTATCAGCACCAGAAATATATTTGAATACATTTAAACTTCCAGTATGCGAGTACAAAGAAGCTACAGATCCTATTTGTCAGGCATGTCTCCTCTATAATGTTACTGTAAGTTTATTTGTCCCCTCTATTTTGTAGCATCAGGGGGGGAAATAGGAAGCCATCACAAAATGAGCCAAAAAAGGGTAATAATGTCAGTTTCCTGTCAGCAAATAGTTGTGGACTCGGTCCTTGGATCTTGAGATGAGCGCTTGGTTCACAATGGACGATGACCGTGGTTTCCACAACGCATCGAAAATAACCAGGTCTAACAGCGGAAAAGGTAATATGTACACTATTCACCAATTATTATCCCCACCAGTCTGGAATTTTTAGTCGTCTATTCCTGTGAATAGCAAGGTTAACTGCAGGGATTTTGTGCCTCACCTGCCTCCATATCATGTTCACCGCATCACCCTTCCTGGGGGGATACTGGAATTCATAATGATGAGAGATATTTTTAAGCTTCAACCACATATCAACCCACTTCTTTTTGGGGATCTGTCTGAGCTGGTTCAGCAAGTAATCAGGTCTTAGAGCTTCTTCAACTGAGAAGAAAAGGGAGAACTCACTGTAATCAATCTCATCTTCAAAAGGGAGCTCAATGCGACTGCTGACTATCACAGGAACACAATGACTGACTATGGCATCAAACAGGCGGCATGAGGAAGGAGTGTCCCCAGCAGGGTGAAGACAGAACTTTGCCGACCTCATACCTTCTGTAGACTGTTAGGATCAAACAGATTTGTAAGTTCCATGCTCTCTTATAAACAAGCCTTAATAGAAAAATGTTAATATCACTAAGGAAAGGAGAGTAGAAATGAGAAAATTGACTTACTATTTTAATGCCGTCGCCCGTGGCAATGCTATTCTCAAAGCGCACCCCTTCCTTGCCTTTTAATATCTTCCCAAGTTTTGCCCGGATCTTCCCTTCCTGAAAAAATAAAATGAATGCTATAAACAAATTTAACCTTAAAGTTTTTTAATGCCTAGTCAAATTCCACTAAGGAGAAAAAAAGAGTGGACTAAACTAGCAAATTAAAACAGATCACAGAGAAGGGGCAGAGGGAGTTATTACAATCATAAATCAGTTCCATACATCTTTCCTGACAGTACGGCCTCGAAAGAAAAGCAGTGTATGACGAGCCTCAAATGGATCAGGTGGATCGTCATCAAGGAAGGAATCCACAACATGCACATATGGTGCCACAACATCTTTCCTCAGGGAAGCCAGCTCCTTTGTGTATCTCCCAAAGTCTGAAACTATTAGAATAGATGCATTCACCATTGCTCGCAGGAATCTGAAAGCATTAGGGTGATGCATAGGAATGACATGGTCACGGCCCGCAGACCGTTGCCAATGTTTAGACTTCCATAGAATGTCCACAATTTCAACCTGCAAGAAAACAATAGCAAGATAAGTACAAAACAGTACATTTTCACAATATTTTCCTAATGTTAAAATGGACTAGGACATTAGTATATTTTCACAAGGAAGGACACTGGATAATAGTGCCAATCCTGATTAACGAATAAACTCTAGAGGAGTATAGCAGACTATATTTATTTTATTTCTTACCATACATGCCTAGTGTTATGTGTTAGCTAAACAAACTTGGCACAGTGACATGGCAAAAATAAAAATTAGGTGACAAGAAAGTAGTGATATCTTCTTGGAATAAACTTTCTTTGCCTCAAGCACAAATTGCATTGTCAAATAGATCAAAAGGAAGCACCAGGGCATGGATTAAAAGTGTCTGTTCTCAGTGATGTTGAACAGTGGAACTCTTAGCTACTGCCTGTTCTGTTATCCTCGTAAAACTCTCTAAAACACCATCACAGCATGATTGGCACCTATAAGTCCATAGAGGTTGCTAGTAGTCATGCAGGCATGCAAATCAAGCTAGCTTCAGGACCCTGCTGCCCACAAGGAGCTAAATTCACTGGCCTTAACATATATGGCAAGCATCATACCATATACAGTGAATAATTTCTCCTACAGATTTAACCATATGTGCAAATCCTGTCAACCATAGAAAATAAGCAAAATGCACCATTCCCCATCTTAATTGTTTTTAGTTCTGCAGAAATATTATCCTTAGCAGTGATCAAGGTTTAATCACAAAAATCCTAAACTAAGAAACAGGTCACAGTAACTAAGTCCCAACAGTCCAGAACTAGCTCAACCTACGAGGACATCTGGCAGAGCAAAACAATACTTAAATTAGTACAGTGACATAAAAGATGCCATGCCAGTATGCCACATTATATTACCAAGGAAACAGGGACATTTGTCGACATATCAGAGAGATTCAGAATTTGAAAAGAAGTCTGTTTCTTGATAGCATGGTTGATGGTAACAGAGCACCAACTGGTGAGAGAATTGTCAAAACGCCAACAGTTTGTTCCTCTGCGGAATATCTTTCATGTGCTTGTCTGTGTTCAATGGCTCAATGATTTTTGGTAGTGTTGTGGCTGTTCTAGTGGGCGTATTAGTGATTTAGTGCAGCTTTCACTGGGTAATTTTGGCTGCTTCTTAGCGTAGCAATTTGTGCAGAGCTGTCTCAATCTGAGCCTAATTAAATGGTAATCAATCGTAGGTCCCATGACAGCGCAGAATTATCAACAACCAATGAGCCAACAGAAAAATAATAAGTAGGAGTAACAATTTGTACATAGCTACTGTAGCATCTAAAAAATTATCTGTATGTGAATGTGATTAACGGCGGCACCTGCAGGAGGCGGTCGGCCTCGGTGTCGGGGTCGGTCATGTTGCGGCCGTGCACGTTGAAGCTGAGCGAGGAGAAGAAGGGCACGAAGAAGGCGTCGGCGGCGTCAGGATCCCGCACCCTGACGGCCTCCCTTCCCCCCTCCTCCGGTCCCGCGGCCTCGTCCAGGAGCGACGCCATCATCCAGTACTCCACGCTGTGCTGGCGCCTGATCCCGCCCGCGGAGGGCGGCCACGCGGGGAACCCCGCGCCTGCGGCGGCGGCGTCGGCCCCCATCATGGCGACGTGGAAGCGCGCGGGCAGGTCGTACATGAAGACGCGGAGCGGCGCGGCGGCGGCGGCGGGCGCGCACCTGGCGGAGAAGGGCTTGAGGTTGAGGAGGGTGGCGCGGGTGGCCGCGGGCGCCGCGGAGGAGGTGAGGTAGAGGAAGGCGGAGGGCAGCGCGACGAGGAGCAGCAGGAACGCCGCGCCCAGCGCCAGCACGCGGCTGCTCGGCGCCCCCATGGCGCCCGCCGACCCCAATGGCGCCGCGCAGTGGGCACACCCGTTGGTTGGCTCGGCTGTGCTGTGCTTTCCGATGGTGGTGGTGGTGGTAAAGTAGTCGGGGATGGGAACTTGTCACTCGATGAGAACGGGTGGGTGGACCTGATGGAACACTGAAACTGGAATGCAGGCACGATTGCACGTCTTCTAACGGTTTCTGCGGCAGATATGCTATTTTTTTACGTGAGAAAAATAGTGTATCATGATAAGCAGTTCGAGCGAACAGGTCTAGCTTGATCTCGATCTGGCCACGGCGTGGACTTCAGTTCCAGACGCAATCAATGCGCAATCAACAACGGGGCCTTGTTTACCTTCAAATTCCAAGTTTTTTTACTCTCTCTTTATCACATCAATTTTTGGACGTATACATGGAGCATTAAATGTAGGTAAAAAAATAACTAATTGTACAGTTTAGTTGTAAATCACGAGACGAATCTTTTGAGCCTAGTTAGTCCATGATCGGACAAAGTTTGTCAAATACAAATGAAACGTGCTACAGTGTCCAGATTGCAAAAATTTACAATCTAAACAAGGCGCGGGATAAACTTTCGTGTGCATCTTCCGTCGTTGCTCTGGTGTGCTATTGGAATGTGATGATTGGGCTGGGGCTGTTGGGAGTTTGGGTGGAGCAAACTGTGTCCGCTATCGAATTTGCGAATCTGCGATGGACGATGGCGACGGCTCTCTGCGCTCTTGTGCTCAGTGATCCGTCCGCTTCTGCTTGGACCGTGGCCACGGTGACTGACGGCTAACCGCCACGCGAGAAATTCAATACTGCTCCCTCCGTCCAAAAAAAAAACATATTTTTATCACTTTGAAGCTGGACACGCCTGGACGCAGGGAGTAGAAAACAGTTTGATTCTTCCATCCAGAAGGGAAATTCCCCGGTGCGAGATGGCTAGAGTACATATTTTGACTTTTGAGCAGCATGTTGTTCATTGGAAGTACCGACTTCCATCCATAATGGCGTGGACGCGTGCACCAAAGTTGTCAGTGGCAGGCGACCTGAACCTGATAGAACCGGGAATCCGTGAGTTGATCGCAAGAGATTCTCCAGCAGGACTACGAATTCAGGAAGTCTCCCCTCTTCATTATTTGACCAGTACCACGAGTCCACGATGCTCTAAATCCAAGGCAAGCTGCTACCAGCTCGGTGGTCTCGGCTGTCAGCTCAAAAGGTTTCTTTCCCAGTGATCAACTGGGCAACAACTTACCAGGGTAAGGAAACATTAGTTCTGGAAGGAAATATTAGTCCTGGAGCTAGTGCTTCTGACGATGATTAGAATTCAGAATGTTGGAGTACTTATCTTTGCTTGCAAAACAGGGGATACATGATGCTTACAGACACAGCGAGGAAAGTACAGGCAGTCACAGCACAGACAGGGGACGCGTTCCAGAGGGTTAAACGATTTCAAAACACATGCCATACATTGTGTTGTGCAGATTCTCTAGCAAGTAAAATGCGAAGGTATCAGTCACATACTCGGGCAGCATGTTTCTTCAGGGATCATTGGGCCGTTGTACCCGTATTGTGCAAATAGCCAAGCATAACAAGAGCAGTAGCAGATTACATTCATATTCATAGACGTTCGATAGCAAGTAACAGATCCACGTAGTATCAGATTTCAAGAACCAAATGTTTCCATATGCTCATGCTTTCCTGGGGTGGATTTCGTGACCCCAAAAATTAGTTCTTCGAGGAACTAGTTTACAGTATGAGAGAGGACAGGGATGACCGTTAACACTGTATAAATGATGCTGAACAGATTGGCCAGGAGTTATTGTCAAAATCTTCATGATTAAGGCAGCTAATGCTACGAATCAAGTTCTCCCATTATTCTGGTTGGAAATCAAGCTAAACAACAGCCAGCTGTCAGCCCCTTCATTCCATCTGCCATAGCTATCTTCTGCTCTGGTTGTTTGCAATGTACATCTCACCTATGCAATGTTGGGTAGGACTCTGCCATGATCAGAACAATAAGTGAAGTCCATCCAGTAAATGACCGTGCACCCTTTCCCTTTCCTTTGTTCTTCTGGTCATAGTTTTCCCAGAAGAACCCCGTTTCATCGTAATTCTGCACGATATTCCTGTAAAGGTAAAACCGGAAAGTAGTGTCAGCAATGTATTAGGCAAGCTACAGTTCAGCGAATTCATTTGGTTTCAACTCAAGAGAAGAATGAACACACCGGATAAGATTTGATCTTAGCTTGTCATACAATTCCCCTGCCCTGCCGCTATATGGACCATCCTCTACAGGAAAGCACAATGTTAGATCATTGTGCCAGCATAAGGGTTTGCAAAGGGTATAAACTAGGCAATTAAAGAGCTTACCATGTGCATAATGATGTAGTGCGGAAAGTACCATGTAGTTCATGTTTATCCAAATGGCACCTCTCCAATAAGGCGGGTCATGCTCTGTGTTACGCTTCATATATATTGAACTGGACCATGTATTAGTAGATACTTCAGAACCCAGTTATTGGATGACCAAATAATATAGCTATATAACTTGAGCTACGGTAATAAAGTATTGGGAGCATGAATGCAGTTTGAAAATTCCATCTAACCACATTGAATTGAAGCCTATGCCATTCATAGGATAGGAAAGCACTAGCATATATGCTCCAGATATCCAAGACTTATGTGGGGTGTGTGTGGTTTGGGAGAAGGGTTGGGGGTTTGGCCGTTTGGGGTGGATGAGGGGGAGGGGAGAATGGACAAAATAATAGACCAAATCATGACCATTTACCTTTTTCTAGAAAGTGATCGAAGGCCATAATCTGTCCACAATATAGAGGTATTAGATATCAGATCGAGCTGCTTCTCAAGAACCCACGATTCCTGAGTAGTCAAATGTGATTATTAATTAAGATGGACATCAGAAAAACCATTTAAGTGATAAACAAGACAGACATAAGTAACATACAGGTGGAATAGTCCCCATCATGAATGGGAAGAGGCTGACATAGCCAACATGGGGTACTAATTGCAGCTGAGGGGGTTGTAATGTTTCCCGCAAGAACTCTCGTCTCATAGTATCCTTGTCTTTCACATCAAACCATCTCAATCGAACCTACAAAAATAACCTCACAATCAAAGTTGAGAACAATGTGTGGCAAAAAAGTACCAAAGCTCAGAGGAAGCACTGTGCTGACCTTTTCAGTATGGTTACCATAATCAAAATAAGCACCAATTTTGTCATCCAAGTGCAACTGTAAAAATGCCAATAATTACATAACTGAATGTAACAAGCAGTAGTCATCAGGTTGTTTCGATTTTGGAACTAAACCAATATTGTCTCATAAAGGCACAATCAGGGTTCAGAACATGATCAATATATCAACTAGAATAACACCATGTTTTAAGGCAGAATTTTTGCAAACGTACAATTTTCTAGAAGATTCCATACAGAGGAAATAATTGAGAGGTCCACTCTCAAGAGGAGAGAAGTTCAGTTTTATGGAGTCAAGACAGGGCCAAAATACTTGAGTGGTCTCCAAAAAATAATTCCAGTATGATACATAAATTCAAGGACTTGCATGTATCATGCATGAGTGTCTGTGTTTCGAAAAAAAAGGAATTGACAACACAGTACCTTGTTAAGTGTTCCGAAATCAGAAAGTTGATTTGATATCTTATAGTAATCCTGCAAAAATTCAACAAAATTTTTCAAAGAGGAGGCAAAGTCAATGATTGAGACAAATCAACTCGAATTAGCAAGTCATGTTCCTACATCCATACTGAACTACCTTCTCAAGAGCACCATCCATTTTAAGAAACTCTGCAATGGAACGGATGCAATTTGCAGCTAGAAGCATCCAACAACGAAGGTCAACATGCCGTTCTTCATCATTAGGGTGAGATGCACGAGGATAGTCATCCAATCCAGATGTCAGAGTCTGCAAAGTAATTGGGAACATCAGGTAAGTGCAAAGTGAAGGAACTCTAATGTTGGCATGACGTGGGCTCGATGAAAAAACTTTTGACCAACTGATCAGTACAGGAGCAAGCCACAATGAATTATGTAAAAACCTTTGGGTTCAACTCCCTTGTTGTTATGTTGTCTCTTCCATGCCAATAGAAGGTGCCTTCGTATTTACCTATGAACAGTTTATGATAAATAAGCCAAATGTAGAAGTGTTGACACTGACAAGTAGGATCATATATGGAACGAGCAAATGTATATTCCGTGTCCATTGACCTCACAAGGGAATAGCTTTCACTTCAATTTTATGAAACAAATATCTCATATCTTACCGCTTAGATGGATTTGTAGAAAGTTCTACTGCACAGGGTGAAGCCACGTGACAATTAGATGGTGTTTATATCTTAGAGGATCATCAAAACACATAAAATCATTCCCTACCAAAGTGAATGCTTCCTATTTTGAACAAGCAGAACAGGTCCAATAGTTGGACAAGGAAATACAAAACTATTTAAGCTCTAAAGACTCAAAAGCAGTTGGGTCACATTTCTTTTTTTGGAACAGTGGATTTGAGATGTAACAGCTACTTAACTAGCTGAGGACCACAATTACAAAAGAATAGTTTAGAACCAAATATACTTTTTGCACCGACTTGATGTGAGAGTATAAAATATGGAGCAACCAGAGATCAGTTCTGCAAATCTGATGTGCCTCTACAAAAGGAAGTCTAGGAGATCGACCGGAATGACTCTGTCAGCTATGTCAACAGATTATTTCTGATCAAGCTTAGGTTCATGTCTGATAAGAAATTATGCTGACTACAATTAATGAACTGAAGCCAGCAGTAACTGAAAGTGATATTCTGCAATTGAAATATACTCCAAAAATTAATAGCACCCAGTGAAGGCTTCAAAGGCCCAACCGTATCTCATCTTCTGATTTTTTTTTTGTACCATACAACCACGGCTAGCACCTAATAATAGACTGAGCTAGTGCCTCTTGTTAGGCTTTCAACTATCATCTCAGTACACCATATAACAGCTTAGGTTTATCGTGTTTGTGTGTTTCAGAAAATAATCATGGCAACAGCATTAAACTCCCACACTAGTCAATATGAGTACAGAAAATGAAAGTGGGAAAAGAAAGCTCACCTGATTGTGTACTGTTGAACCACTGAAACCAAGAATTTAGCCGTATATAAGCCCTTTCAAGAAAACTGGAAATCTTTTCAGCTTCCTCATCTGAAAACTGATGTGCATGTATTCCACTTGCCAAATCTGTCCCAAGACAAAGAGCAGATGACAAATTAATCGAAAGCAAGACTTGATTACAGATTTACAGTTAAAGACTTCAACTCTTATGGACCTTCATATGTTTAACAGACTTTTCATGCTTGTCAGTCAACAAAATTTCTTAGCATTTGATGTTTATAATTGGATAAACATACACCAAAATATTACAAACTAACATATTTTGTAATATTCCCAAGACAGGTCTTCTGTTCCTTGAGCACTATTTGCCGTGCCCTTTTTCATATATTATGGCATTTGAATATTGGAAAAAGAGGAACAGAGAACTACAGTTTGTAAATTGATTTTATAGGTTATGCTTCAGCATTTTTCATTTAAAGGCATGCCATGCATGCAAGTTACACTAAATATCAGAGAAAACAAAGAATTAGATATCACAAGATACAATAAACACATCATCAACATGAGGAGCAAGAAAGAAAGTAATGGCTTAGAGGCTTACCACGTATCGCAAGAAATAAAGTTGGAGGGTTCCCATTGGAAGGGTACTGCAGAACAAACTCCTCAGGAACTTTACTGCATGATTGCAGAAGTTGGATTATATAAGAAGTGTCATACTAAATTTATCACTGGTTGTGACAGTAGAAACAACCTTAAAGCTTCAGCTCCTAAGATTTGCTCCCTAGGAATCCATCCATCTGAATTAAGCAGATCTAACCAATGTCCAATGATATCCATAGATATATGCACATCCCAACGCCTGTACATCAACCACCGGGATGTGCATTAGCATACAGCAGAAAACCTTCATTGAACACTGAGATAAAAACTAATGGTTACCAAATGACTAATTGATGGAAGCCCTCATCCCACAGAAATCCCCTTGGAAAGAATGAGCGGCTGGGCACAGCTGTATATAACGCAGCGGGCCAATATGGAATATATTTATCCCCATTTTTTTGCTGACAGAGAAACACAAGCATTAAGTTTTGGTTGTCTGTGACTTGTAATTAGCTTAGGAATTCAGATGCAACATACTACAAAACAGTATAAAAATAACACGCAGCTAATCAAAAAAAGTATCCTGAGACAGCAATTTCTCAGAATAAGAGCAGATCACAACATATGAACAAATGAAACCGATATCAGGTGAAGCTCTAAAACTTACTGTAAAACCTTTCGGAAGTGCAATTTTGGACTGCCCATAGAAGTAGCCAACACCGCCAAGAAGACTTGACAAGGCAGCTCTACCAACAGATAATTCTCTGGAATCAATCTTAATCAAAATGAAAACTACGTCAGCATAGGTCAACGACAAAAACTTTAGTCAAGTTTTACTAATTGTCTACAAACAAATACAAGAGCCAATAAAGTAATGAGTAGCATCCCTTGGGAAAGAAATATTTTAATCAAGGATCAAAAATGATTTGATTCGTAGGAAACAATAATACAGTGAGAATATAACAACTGCAGATACTGCAAAAACAAAAGAAAAAATTGTGGAATGTCAAATAAAATGCTCATCCAACACAGCGCACCTTATTATTTACATTGAAGATTCGATCATATTTCTCTTCAAATTCCTTTTGTTTTGTTTCAAGACGGGTACTCAGCATGGGACCTGACATCATTAGTGAGAAGCAACTAAAACAACAGATATATTGTGCTTACAGCGTTCTTGAATTTCATATTCATCGCAAAGACGAGATGTAGATAAAACAGATCCAGAAAATTATGCAAGGATGTAGAACAAGCCAAGAGCCAAATAGATTTGTTCAAAAATCAAAATGATCAGTGCGTAAAGAATATGGGTGGTGACTTTGCATCTCATGACAAATAGAATCAGAAGAATCACATATAGTGTTTGTGTAGAAAGGATATGTGGCACCGGGCGGCCGTGGGACAAGGCGCCAAGTGTCCTTGTCCTTCAGAGCCTGGAACTCGTCGACCATTGCAGCACGCCAGTTGGTGTCAGCCAGAGCACTGCGATAGTTTGCCGGAAGCGGAGAGGGCGATGATGGCGAAGCCGTCAAGCCCTGGTAGGACACCCGCGGAATGGCCCCAGTCACAGTCCGAGTGACAGGTCGTGTAGAAGCAGGAGGTGGCGACGATGGCAGGACTGCAGGCGCCTGAGGTGCCGCAGGCGCAGGTGGCGACGGCAGAGGTGTGGGCGCCGGGGCTGCTGGTGCCAAGACCAGGGCGGCGCTGCAGGAGGCGCCGAAGCAGATGCCGCAGCCGCCGGTGGCCGCCTGGTGTAGTGAAGAGGCAGGGGCGGCACCAGCGGTCTGGTAGGTGCCGGGCGGCCGGTGGAACCCCCAACTGCAGGAGCAGGGACGACGTCCAAGCGGGCTGGTCCTGCAGTGGAGGAAGAGGGCGGCGTCCCGCCCGCAGTCGGAGCGCGGTACACTACTGGACCGCGTACCAGAATGGCGGGATCATCGTCGGGAAGTTCCTGCAAAACAGCGGGTGATGGCCGCGGCTGCGCAACGTCCGAGGACGGAGCGACCAAGGCAGGAGCAGTAGAGAGGCTTGACAAGAGGAAGTCAGGCTGTGACGGGTGAGTAGGGTGGGAGGAGAAAGGAAAAACGGACTCATCAAAGACAACATGGCGAGAGATGATGACTCGACGGGTGGATAGGTCAAGGCAGCGATACCCTTTGTGCGATGAAGGGTAACCGAGGAAGACACAGGCTGCAGATCGAGGAGCAAGCTTGTGGCGTGCCGTGGCTGAGAGATTAGGATAGCACAGACAACCGAATACACGCAAGTGAGTATTCGGGGCTGGGAATAGAGGAGTTGATAGGGAATGTTATTTTGAACAGCAGAACAAGGGCGCCTGTTCAGAAGATAGGTGGCGGTGGCGAGGGCCTCGGCCCAGTATGGGGCGGCCATGGAGGCATGAATCAGTAGGGTGCGAGTGACATTGTTAAGGGTGCGGAGGACACGCTCAGCTTTTCCATTTTGAGAAGTGTAGGGACAAGAGAGGCGCAGGTGGATGCCTCGAGAAGTCAGAAAAGATGTGAGAGTCTTATTGACAAACTCGGTTCCGTTGTCAGCTTGGATGCTGCGAACGGGAAGACTGAACTGTGTAGTGGCATAAGCACAGAAGGCTGTGATATGTTGGGTGACTTCAGATTTGTGAACAAGAGGAGTCGTCCAGCAGAAATGTGAGAAATCATCCAAAATGACAAGGTAGTAGCGATAACCAGAAATGCTAGGTACTGGAGAAGTCCAGACATCACAATGGACTAACTCAAAAGGAGTGGAACTGCGAGAGCTGGAATTAGAGAAAGGTAACCGCACATGTTTCCCTAATTGACATGAATGACATAGAGTATGACTGTCTTTATTACAAGAAATGGATGCTTTCTGTCTAAGTGCAGTGATGGCAGCAGGACCGGGATGACCGAGACGGAGATGCCACAAACTGGAGGAGATGGCGAGACCGGCGTGGGGTGCTGCAGAGCTGGCGGCTGGAGGAATGGTGTAAAGATCGCCGGTGCTATTGCAGCGAAGAATCTCGCGTCTGGTCGGAAAATCCTTGACAGAGAAACCAAAAGCGTCAAACTCTATGGTGCAGTTATTATCTTTAGTAAACTGACGAACGGAAATCAGATTACGAATTAATGAAGGGACAACAAGGATGTTGTTAAGCTGAAAACTGGAGGTGGGGGTGCTGAGGGTAGAATTGCCACGGCACGTGACTGGAAGGGTGTGTCCATTACCTACGGTAATGGAGGAGTGAGATGGAGGGAGGCGGGAAAGAAGAATACCATCCGTAGACGACATGTGGCCGGAGGCTCCTGAGTCAACGACCCAACCACCATTGTGCAACGCCATTTGATTCAAGGCAGCGACGAGTCCCGCTTGATCCCAGGTGGGCGCCTGAGGGGGTGCCTGAGCGGCGACGTAGGCAGCGTGAGCCTGCGGGGGTTGGCCCAGAATACTAGGGGCGCTAGTGCGCCAGCCCCCGCTGCCCTGACTGCTGGCCTGCTGGAAGCCTGGAGCGCTGTAGGAGTTGGCGCCAGGACTGAAACAGAACCAAGGACCGGTGGGGCGTTGGACGGATGGGTACTGGAAGCCGCCGCCGGCCTTCTTTTGCTGCCACCGCTTCTTGCTGCCACCACCGCCGCTGGTGCGGCCGCCGCTGCCACCAGTGGTGTTGCTGCTGCTAGGCTGAACATGTCCAGCAGGTGGGCGATACCCACCTGGACAGCCAGAGGAGGACGAAGCATTCCCGGCAAGTAGGGCGGTGGAGTTGGAGACCTTCTCCTCGTTAGCGAGGCGAAGTTCCTTCAGAGCGAGCATGTCCCACGCCTGGTTGAAGGACGGGAAGCCGGTGGCGGAGTTGGCGATGTCGTCAGCTGTGGTGGTGAAGCGGGGGTTGAGGCCGCGGAGAAGGTTCAGGACCAGCTGCGATTCCTGAACTGGATGACCGACGTCGCGGAGGCCGTCGGCGAGGGTCTTCATACGGCCGCAGTACTCGGCGATGGTGGAGTCGCCCTGCGTCATGGAGTGGAAATCATGACTGAGGAAGATCGCCGGACCGCTCGTTATGCGAAAAGGCCCTCAATGGCGAGCCGAGGTCCCGCGGTCCGGTTGTCGCCGGTCATGGCGAGGTCGAGGACGGAGTCGTCGACGGAGCCGAAGAACCAGGAGCGGACGCAGCAGTCCGCCTGATCCCAAGCAGGATCCTGGGGGCAAGGTGGCATGGTGCCATCGATGTGCGACCGGAGGCCGAACTTGCCGCACAGAGACTTGAAGTAGGACGCCCATCTGGAGTAGGCAGTGGACTTCGCCGCCGGCACGGAATATGGGACTTGACGTTGACGGTGGCATATGGTTGGACGGTAGGGGAAATGAAGGCGTCGCTGCCGGACGTGGCGCCAGCAGGAACACCAGAGAAGCCGCCGTAGCGATGCGGCGGCAGAGGTGCCACCACCATTGGCGGCAGGAGGCGGGCGAGGGCGGCGACATGGCCTGTGGGGGGCTGGATCCAGATGGATGGGCCATGGGCCATGGCACAGCCGAGAGAGAGAGAGGGCGCAGGGAGGAAGGAAGAGGGCGCAGGGAGAAAGGAGGAGGTTCAGGATCTAATTAGCTGATACCATGCAGAAAGGATATGGGAAACACCTCACCCCTAATGAGGGGGGGTGACCTCTATTATATAGCCAATCAGGCTTGATATATATGGAATACAATCAGTGTACATGGAAGGAATGAACAAGCTTCCTAATACACATATATACTTCCTAATAGTTTGCAGTATGCGCTACGCAGCAGAATCACCTGTTAGCTTGCTAATCCGCTCTTCAATCACTGGAGACTTTGAGGAAGACCCTGACAAGAATACTATGTCTATTTGAGCAGGAGTCTTTATGGAAACCTATCAAATCAAAATAAAGTATAAATCATAATGCAATAGCTCATGAGAAACAACATAAGGCTAGATCGCAGCAAACATGGATCAGAAGTATCAACAGAGGATAACAGTAACATTTGGTTACATAACTTTTTTTTTTGAAACAAAGGTTACATAACTTATAAAGTAGAAAACAACAAAATATATAAAGTAGTTCACCAAAAAATAGCCTCAATACATCCTCCATGTGTCCAATCCATACATATTACTACTACATAACAGTGAGTATAGCTAATGTGCTAATATATTTCTACTGCTAATGCTTAACTGAAATATGAGTATATGACGTGCCAGTGATCAAAGTTATTGCATGCAACACCTGCTTCTTGACATTATACTGAGTAAACAAGCACATATTCCGCATCATTTATCATTTTACGAAAGTCAAAAGGAAATAAGATGGTGTTAATGACTCTTTCTACCGAAAGGCTTCACACATACATGAGGAATACATAATTACCCTAAATTATAATGATGGATAAATTTCCTTGCCCTCTTCCAGTTACCTGATAGACCATTATATTTGAAGAATCCTCAGTAATGTCTGGTAGATTAAGGTTTCCAGTTTGCATTGCCTAGAGATAAATCCATATAAGTAGTTACATGGAAATGTACTTAATGAAATACAAAATGTTCTGATTTTTTCCCAAAATACTCCCTCTGTTCCTAATTGTAAGTTGTTTTAGCTTTGTTCTAAGTCAAACTTTTCTAATTTTACCAAGTTTATAGAAAAAATATACAAACATCTACTACGTCAAACTATATTCATAAGATACATCATGAAATATATTTTGATAGTGGATTCATTTGATATAGTAAATGCTAATATATTTTTCTATAAACTTGGTCAAAGTTAGATAAGTTTGACTTAAGATAAAGTCAAAAGTCAACAATTTACAATTTGGGACATAGGGAGTAATAAGGTAAATGATGATGAGTTTAAAATACATTAGTCGCAACAGCTTGTTGTACTAGGTCACTCAGATTATGCATACTCGTTGATTTGAATCCAGCTCTGTGAATTTCCAAATTGTCCTGTGAGAAACAGAGTTGCATATATTATATCCATATGAAAGTTAGTCAAATGGAGTTGCACCAGCATATCCCATAGCAAACAGTACTGAGGAGCTAACGAGGTCAAAAACTATCAAGACAAGGATACCTCAGATCTCAAGTACAATTCCCAATCACCAATCTCCTCATGCGACCCAGATGCCAAAAGAACAGGGCCTCTTGATGAAGGTTCATATGAACCCATAGTGATCTGATTTCCAGTTTCATCAGCAACGAGAAAAAAAATGTGTGGTGCTTTCTTGAGCATCACTTAAGCCTGACCTAGAGAAAGTTTAACAACATGGAATAAATTTCTTTTGGATAACTTTGAAGGGTTGCAAGTAAGTAATCACAGGCGATATCCTACTGAGCTGGGATCAGGCTACGTCGCAACGAAGGAAACAATTCAGACTTATCATTCTTTCCATCCTCTGTTTAGTATGTTTACAAATTGAGATGTGTTAAAACAGCTTTTTGGTAAGATTGAAATGCTCTTTTCTTCAATTTGCAGATAATGAAAGTATGCTTACCTCTCGCTGTTAGCGTCCAATCGAACTGCCCAGTCTCCACCATAACCACTGCTCTCTCCTTTCTCTTTCAGAAAACTAGTAGTCAAGAATAGGCCATGATCAACCAGCACTTGACGTCCATAATCCCTACCATTGTGAGCTGTCCACCCAAATGTGCTCAGCTCATCAGAATCTTGGCAAACATGACGAAGAAAGTATTGTCCATTTTTCAAGCCAATCCACATCAATCCAGCAATTAGAGACAGGGGGGTTCTGAAATAGAGGTAACATTAGCAAGAAATTCTTGAATCCTTGGTTCCAAAATACTCTCATTGCATAAAGATGGTACTTTCAGCTAAAAAAATAGCATGGTGTATTATTTTAAAAGGCACAGTATAGAAGTACTTTCATTGCATAAAGATGATTGACTCCACATGAAGGCACAGAGGGACAAGGAAAGGGGGGGGGAAGAAGGGGGCTTCTCAGTTATAAGATTCTAACTTTCATGACAGTAAGGAAACATCATCAAAACTATTTATATGAGGAACATGAACTTTCAAATGTAGTCCAACTAGTAGAGAAGTAGAGAACTACAGGAAGGGAATAATTTTCAGTAATTAACTTGTTGTGAAGGAAAATAGGGAGGCTTTGCAAGAGTTTAGCACCTTGCACGAATTCCAAGGTACACATTTGGTCTATAAGTGCCCCAATACAAACTTTCCTTGTGGTTACTTTGAAACTGCAATCATTTAGGCATGAACCATCAGAAAGGTAACATGGTTACTAATAAAACCCAAGGATACAAAGAAATGAGAGCCTTTCAATTATGCATCATTCAGGAAAAAAAAAACTAGATTGAGAGAAAATCAAGTGCACACTAGAAAGAAGTATAAATACATATGTTAGTGTGCATTTTATCAAAAGCACTTTGCAACAAACAAATTTGACTAGCTTTGTTTACCAACATCAGTACATACTACTGCGCTTCAACATAACTCTATCATCGTTAAATATGAAGTGATGCACAATTAATAGCTCATGGTGCCAATCTCACCTGATGCTAAATCAGCGGTCACTACTACTTCACGAATACATAAAGCAACACTTCCAAAATCAACTTGAGGCCCTGAAACTAGAGTGGTGTACTTCCCTACTAGCTTTAGCTGTCGTGCAATTTCATTCAACCTTCGGGACAAAAACAACGTGGCAACCAAATGCGCATCACCTGAGGCAGATCCATCATCCTGGGCGCTGACAGCGGCGTTACGGAGCGCATGACCTTTCGCAGCGTCGCCGCGCCCTCGCCTTCCGCCTCCTCCCACCACCCACCAGTATACACCACGAAGGCGACCGACACGAGGGCGAAGGAAGCAATCACGAAGAGCGCGAGGGTTCGGGGCCTCACGTCCATGAGGCGCAGGGGCCCATGGTCGCCGCGGCCACGGCGCCGCGCCGCTGCGGCCGCGGCTCGGCGTGCGCTTGGCTCCGGCTCCGAGGCCTCAGAGGGCCTCCCGCGGCTCCTGGCAGCGGCGGTCGGACGCCGGGTGCTGCTGCTGCCGCCGGTCATAGGAAAACTCTCGCCGGCAATCTCGCCGTTTCTGCTGGGGTCTGGGTCTTGGGAGACCGGAGGGGTTTCCATACGTACTTAGCTTATTTTCGCCTCGCTTTTGCGGTCACGTAATATCGGATTTACGCCTAAGCCCATCCTTACCCTGACTTCAAGTCTCCGGTGCTTTGTCCATGTCACAGGGAATGGTGATCTCATATTCCAGCAGTAGAGGATTTGATTCCTCTTATCTAAACCTTAGTAGTACAATTTTCATATGTTTAATTACCCCATATTCATTCTAACAATATACTCAAAGCATGTCCAACCTACATCTATAGAAACAGCCGATTTTTCCATATCCAGCTATGCGGGCTTGCTCCTGTAGCCCGTGTGCACCTAATTGACCTGCTCCTACACCCGTTGTGCATGACCCTTATGATAGCTCTGCACACTAAGCCTCGATAGGGGCACTGCTCCCATGCACCCTCTCTCAACCTTGTACATTTGTGTCGCCTCACTAGGGTTTTCTCTCCTCTCATGCTTGCCTTCCACAAGCGGATCTGGAGATCCTGTCGCCTCCACCTCCCTCGCCCGAGGGCTCGTGAGAGGCTCGATGGAGGTTCTGGTAGTGCGGGTGTACCTAGTGACTGAGAAGGATCCCTTTCATTTAATTCCTTAGGCGTCATGCATCGGATCTTCATCTTCACTCTTTTTTTGTCACGACCTTTTGATTGTGATGCCAATTCATCTTTTTTTGCGAACAATGGTTTTGTACGTATTTTATTACGGGAAAAAATTTTAACACAAAGACATGGTGTTCGACGAACAACAGGCAACGAGAGGCCTACCATCGTAGACGAACAAACCACAACGACCTGCCAAAACACTACTACGATTATACAAACATGGTGTTGGATTGTTTAGCTCCGGCAATGCCTAGCAACGTGATCGCGTAGATTGATCCAAATGGTCGCGCACGAGACACAGAGATTTATACTAGTTCGGGCCCCAGAAAGCGAGTAAGAGTCGTACGTCCAGTTGCTACTTCTTCTTGTATTCGTATGCTCGGTTACATGGGTTGTTGCTCCTAGTTACAAGATAGATTGGAATGAGGCGATTGTGCCGTGGTGGACGTGACGATCGCGGAGTCCTTACCCCTCTTTATATAGGCAGAGGGGTAGGGTTACAACGAGGGCGATCGGCGCTATAGATTGGATTCCGAATTTGTTACAACAAATCAATTATATCCTACCATAGCCGTGATGGCGGCAGATATCCTTGATACGTCGTGATCTCCAAGTTGGTAGTTGCGCCTAGTCCTTGGTCGTCCTCCGTTGATGGGCCAGATATATGGTCGATGAGGGTACCCGGGCCCATATCTCTGACACATGGATTCGTGACTGGAAGAGCCCCTAGCAGTGTGTTGCCTACACGTCAACCGTGGCCGGACTTTGCCTCTCTGATCTCTTGTGTTAATGCATCTCGGGTTTGGTTATAACTTGTTTTTTTAGGGAAATAGGAAGAGGCGCTCCCCTATTATGCTTTTATTGAAATTTAAAAGAGGTACAAATGTCTTACAAAGAGCCTCAAGAAACAAAGAAAGAAACAGAGAAAATCTGTAAAATTACACATAAGCTTCTAGCCATTGGGAAACCAACAGAGCTAAGCTGTCTTTTGCTCTAAGAATAACTTGAGCAAACTCCTGTTTGAAGATGGTCTTGCAGTGAAGAATCAAGGGTTGAACTTGCCTGAAAATAACATCATTTCTAACAGTCCAAATAGCCCAACACATAGTTACAATAATCTTCATGAAAAAAGGAAGCTGCAACTGGTTTTTGAAGGATACCAGGGTTCCAAGAGGATCTGCTGGTTGCTGAATGACCAGACCAAGAGTTGCCCAGCAAGAACTCGAGAAAGGACAGGCTAAGAACAGGTGGATGAGGGATTCTTCCAGGGTTGAATTACTGAGAACGCAGTTGTAATCATCCAACACCATTCTTTTTCTTTTTAAGAGCTCTCGGGTGCTAAGCCTGTCCTTGAGTAACAACCAGAAGAAAATTTTTCTTTTGTTTTGACAACAGGATTTCTATAGCCAAGAGAAAACAGGGTAAACTTGCCTTGTACCAGTGAGTTGCACATATGCTTTTTTTGAAGTAAAGATATTAGAACCCCAAATGTACGACCAAGAATCAAAACCGCCTTGTAAGTCCAGGGATTGCACAATAACCAAAAGCTGGGTGTACTGCTGAGGTTCATTCTGACATGTGATGCAAAGATATGCATGGATTTAGCTTGAAGCTATCACATTTGGCCGATGATGTAGCCCCTTGTCGATTGAGATAGGAAAGAATAGATTTTTACACTTCTGTAATGGCTGATATTGGATAGAAAGGTCGATGATTTGTTTATGTGTTGTGGGTGTAACTGAGCAGTACCGTTAGGTCCATCCTCGCACAAAGCTCTAGAGGCAAATCTTTTGATTTTTGCAGACGTGCTTTGAACTTTTTTGTGCTATGTACGCTTGGGGGGTCCCCAACAGTTGACAAATTGCTAGCACAGAAAGGATTCTATTGGTTGTGCAGGAGAGATATCATTGCGCTAGCGAGCGGTAACTAGCTAGTCTCGCACATGTCCTAAGAAACACCCTCTCACAACTCACACGCCTCTTCACTCTGGTGCTCTTTTTTTTTAATTATTTTCAGAAGTCATGTCGCTAGCGATGTTGTTGTTGCCGTTGAGGACGCCATTAGTCAATCATGGACAGAGGGTCTGCAACAATGATCGCAGTTGTCCTAGAAAAGAGAGGTTTTAGATTCCATACAGTCATACAGAGGCAGATTTCTTGGAGCATCCTAGGATCCACTTCCGTGGCCACAGAAGCTTCCTAACCATGGAAATGGGAATTTTTGCTAGCACCATCTTTCATGTGACAGTGTGCTGAACTGCTGACGTTGAATTTTGATGCCACCTTCCATGTGACATTGTGCCGAACCTTTTCATTTGCAGGTTTAATGTTTTACTATACTACGATCAGTCAGTCAGTCACTGAAGAAAAATAAGATTGAATCACCAGTAACAAGCAGCTGTGTATTACAATATTCAGAGCTGAGAGCTCACATTACAAGTGCGCGCAGGCGCAGCGCGATGGATAGTCTAACTGCATGCCAACCTTGAAACTCCCCGACTCTGACGCATCCAAGGTTTTCATTTTCGGAAATTAAAATTTATCGGGGGTCACAGATAAAGAGGATAACAGGATATATCGGAAATATCGGACCAAATTCAAATAAAATTTAATTTGAATTTAAGTGAATTTAAGTAAATTTAAATAAAATTAAATAAAATTTGTACGAAAAAGATAGATATTTTCTTGTCGGCACCTAAGAATAAAAATGATATATCCAGGAGATTTCGGCCGAAAAAGAAAACCATGGACCCGTCTCCCTCAGACTTTAGCTTATTCACACCCATCCCATGGACTTCTGGCACTTGCGCGGGGGTGTCACCTTGAAGCTCCCCTCCTTCCTTTGCTCCAGCGTCATGCTGGTGTAGTTCTTCCAATCCGCGGCAATGTTCTTGAGGTCATGCACCTTGTTCTCCAGCCCCATGCAGCAGTTGGCGTGCACGGTGCAGACCTTGTCCAGGTGATCCTGGAAGTCGCAGAAGCCGCTGATGTACTCCGTCTCCAGCGGCTGGAACCTGAGCCCGAGCTTGCTGATGAGCTCGTGCTTGATCTTGCTGAATACCACCTGCTCGTTCGGGTTCCCGTCGAACCTCGCCCTCGCCGCGCGCCAGTACCTGACCATCTCGACGCTCCGGTTCGTCGACTTCATGTAGTAGAACCCGATGTTGTTCTCGCAGTCCAGGAGCGTCGGCGCCATCTTGGAGTTGTCCAGCGAGCAGCTCATGTCGGCGTACACGGAGATGCGCTGGAACGGGTTGCGAAGCCACAGAATGTCGGCGTCCTGTATACAGGACAGGAGAGATCTATCATCGATATGACGAGCGTTTCGAAATTACTAGCAATTGAGTGCTGCCATGTGTGGATCGATCGTCTTGCCGTGAAGAGGAAGTTGTAGCCGAGATCCAGGACGCGCTGCTGGACGGAGAGCTTGAGCCAGTTCAGCTCCACGTACTCCGGGCTCCCGAACGTCTTGGCCCTGTTCATGTCCATGGACTTCACCTCGAGGAGGTAGCAGTGCGGGTGCGCGGCCTTGCAGCCGCTGAAGGAGCCGGCGTCGACGGTGACGATGAGGACGTGGTCGACGAGGTGCGCCGTGTCCTCGCCGTTCCTGAAGCCGCTGAGGAAGAAGTCGAGGAGGGAGTTGGGCCGCGTCCATATTTCGTTCACCGACGTCATGATCACCGTCCTGTCCTCCGTCGCCACTCGCGCCAGCAGCTCGGCGAGGCCCGCGAACTCTACCTGCAATGCATGATGAGTTCGAATGCAGATTATCATAGCATATTAGCATGGGAAAAATACACATAGAGTACTCGCAGCTCAAGAACATATCGCTGCTGTTCACGTTGACTAGCTTGTGCAACGCGCGACCATAGAGACGGATCACTGCCCAAGAAGAGAAGAAGAAGAAAAAAGAAAGCATTGGGCGCGCGCAGCCGGCACGAGAGAGGATAGGATAGGGTCTTAGTTTACGCCTACGTACCTCGTGATCTTGCGTAGGCGCGGCACGGCCGTCGGAGCCGGCGGCGAGAGTATCGGTGGCCGGCTTAGCCGCGCCAGCAGCCTGCGGCGCGGTCGATATCGACCCGTTGCCCCGCCAGCTGCTGGAGATGGTGGGGAAGCCCCCGCCGAGGCGGTCGGACGCGAGGAAGAAGAGGAGGGCAGTGGGCAGCGCCGCGCCGAGGAGGAACGACACCGCGTGGCTGCCCTGCTTGCTGCTGCCTCCGAACACCGCCCCCATGTCGTCTTCGTCTCCGGCCAGCCACACTGAAAGTCTGAAACTACCAGCGTCGTCGGGGCGGTCGGCGGTGCAACGGTAGGGGGGATTGCTAGCTATATGATGATGTCCTGTGCGTGCAGTGTGTGCGCGGTGGATGTGGATCGCCCAGCCCGCCCAGATCGAGCGCACAAGCACGTGTTGCCGTACTTGAAGCACGTAATTTAATCTCGGTCTGGCCACTGCGTGGACTTTTCTTTTTGGGACAATTAATGCGCAGTAAAAAATAATTCTCGTGGCCATCTTTCGTCATTGTGCTCGCCGCCGCCGCCGCCGCCTCCACGAGCTTGTTCGGCTGGACTGAAATGGACACGGTTCATGCTGGATTTTACTATACTGAAATTTTATGAGAGAAAAACACTACCCCAACTTAAAAAAAAGGCGAGCCAGCCAGTCGATCGCGGCACCGTGATTTGGAGGCGCACTCACCTCGTCGGCTCCATGGCGCTCGCTGGTCTGCCGAGTGCCGAAGGGTGGAAGAGTGGTGGGAAAATCGCTTGTCGCGCTGACAAATGTAAATGGAGGGAGGTTTGGTCGCTGCTGTCGCTGCTCCCTGGCTGCAGCGGCACACCTGCGATGAAGGTCGCCGGCAATGCAATACCTCTGCACCAGTTGTCAAGACCGGGCAGCTGGCACTAGGAACGCTTGCACGTGCAGCGAGAAAACGCGCCTAGCTTGATCTCGATCTGGCCATGGCGTGGACTTTTCAGATGGACAATCAAATCGCAATTAACTACGGGATGAACATAAACTTTCGTGCGTGGCCACCTTTCGTCGTTTCGTATGTATGCCAAAAAAAAAAAACAATGCCGACCATGGCGCGTCTCCCACGCAGTGAGGTTCCGAGTGATCTGGAGCGGTGGCACTCCGCACAGCTCGTCGTTGCCTTGTGGGCTGCTGGAATGTGAGGTTGGGCTGGGTTCCCATAGCTGCATAGGGCCCATCTGAAGAAAACACAACGTGGGCTTATGGGCCTCGCTAGATTCCAACTTAGAACATCTCCAGCCATCATCCTCTGCGCGTGCTGATGCTCCTCTTCCTGAGTTCCGACTCGGTGTCAGCTGGCTGGCCTGCTGCGGCTGAGCGGGAACAGTGAAAGGAGCCGATCGCGTGCGCGGGACGTCGGGATATGGCGTGGGCGCAACCGCAAGCCAGTTTTCTTGTGACGAACTCGCTAGATGCCTTGTGACAGTGAAGGCTAGGTGTTTGCTGACGTCAATACTGCTGAAGCATGAGTGTTTTTTTTTTGCAGCTAAAAATAACAGCGATGGCGGGTGGGATAGATATAGCATGGTTGCTGCAGATGCTCTTGATATGATCCAAAACACTAGCGTGGTGTTTGGTTGCCGAAAATGTAACGACATCTGATTGCGGCGGGGAATAGATCGAAAACGATACTGATGCTTGGTTAACGTCAGACCGTTATCAGGTGGCGCGTAAATAGATAGCGGACTATTCACGTTTGATTCCACCCATTCCCGAGCGTTAAAGCATTACAGGACGCCGCGGTGCAGCACATCTGCGGGCCCCTCGCTCTCAATAACATTACCGTGCCCAAACCAAACAAATTAAGTAATCACTGATGCCACCGCTAGTCCCTCCGTGGTCCATTTTCCCAAACCATTTGCGTTACCAGTTAGTGAACCAAACACCTTGTAGAATGTAATTGATTTTGATGATTCCCGGATTCCATTTAGGTCAGTTCGGTTTCCTTGGAATGGACCAGGAACAATTCCATCTTCTCAAGATTAGTATAAATTTGTGAAACAATCCAACTAGAAATTATTCCAGGGCTCTATTCCTAAGGAACCGAACAAGCCCTTGCTTATTCGTCGTCGGATCAGCCGATCGACGTGCGGCCATCATCACGAGTGTAATGAGCCAGTTTGCCTTACTTTTTTTTTTTTGAGATTAGTTTACCTTACGCTGTTAGTTGTCGCAGCCTATGCCTGTTCTTTATGAGCCCTTGTTTCATTCCTTTTTAATTAGATCAAAATCAATGATGAATCGGCCAGTTAGTCGCTTTCACGTACGCACGCTGTTTTCAGAAGAAACAAGGTCACATGTCTCTCGCACTTACTTTATAAGCAAACGAACTAAACAATGTGGCTGAAAGAGACACGGAATTAAGATGTGGTATACAGCCTGTTCGGTAGGCTGGCTGGTGCTGGGCTTATCAGCCTAGCCGTTCGGCAGCCCAACACTAGCCGCACCAAATTTTAACGGCTGGTCTTATACCCGCTGTTCGGGTCAAACAGGCGGCGTCTCTCACTTTCTCCCTTTTTCTCGCTTGCGGTGGCTAGGGTTCCACGTACACACACGCCCGCCATCGCCGTCTCTCTCGCGTTTATCGGCGGTGGTGCGCCCGGCCATCGGGCGCCGTCGGTGTCCACCGGATCCGCCGCGCCACCTCTCTACGCCGTCCTCCTCGCCGGGCTGCGGTGACGATGGCGCCCTCCTCCTTCCCCACCCCCGCCTCCATCAACGGCGCCTTGACCAGCAAGGTAACCCGAATCCCACGCCGCCCTCTCACACAACCGCCTCGAGCCGCGAGTTGTTCGTCTTGTAGTTTGACCCCCGCGCGGCTAGGGTTTCCCGCACTCTCGTCGGGCCTCGGTGACAGTGCTCTCCGCCTCTCTCCCCGGACCCGCCTCCATCAACGGCGACTCCCTCCAAAGACGGTAAGCCCCTAACCCGACACGCCAGTAGTTTGACCCTCACGGATCTCGAGATCCAACATGTATTCATGTATGTTCCTGTATGTGTTTGATAGAAATCCCCACATCTTGTGAGATTGAATGTACGTTTATTTGAGGAAGTTTCGATGTGTGTTAGAACAGCTTGTATCAAGTTGACAAATTTTACTGATTTGTAAATAAATGCAAGGAATTCGGTGTGTAATGAATTTGCGTTGTTTTTTGTTTTGTTTCTATATTACGTAACCCGCTTTCTACCTACGATCCATGTTTTAGCTTAATATACCGTATGCTCCACCTCCGCCTCCCATGTTTCCAAGGCCAATCCATGTTTTAGCTTACTATACCGTATGCCAATCCATGTTTGCAAGGCCATATCAATTTGCCACAGTGCCCATCTAAGATTGGTTGTACTTATGATGGCTCTTTTTCAAATGATGAGAATGAGAAGTTGCGAAATGTCATTGAAAGGAGGTTTGAGGTGTTGAAAGAATGTTGGCAGATTCTGGACGGGTGTGCCGTCTTCGCAAGAGGATGAAGCAGGCTATGATAATCATTTCATGCTTTGCTTTAGATAATTATTTGTGGATGCGTAAGTACAGTGCTGATCCACCTTCGTATGAGCTACCGGAGTGGGTTGAGCTAAATCGGTGAACCCCAATCTCTTGAGTTAGGGAGTTAATATCTATGGTTGTGTGGAGTGGTGTCTGATTTAGGAAAGTTGAGGTAATGCAGCTGGGCCTCTATTGCTGTGCAGTAACTTACCTACTTTTGTTCTAATAATATGGCATCTTTCTCTAAGGTGTTCAATTCTATGTCGTGGCTTGTGTATTGCATGGATTACTTGGAGAAGAATATTAACCGGCTTGAAGAAAATTGAAGCCTCTTATTGAAGGTGAGTAAAAGAATACCTATCTGAAGTTTCAAAAGGGTTTAGTTTGGTTAACTGCAGCTAGCTGGAGGGGCCACATTCAGATGATCCGACATTCACTGCGGTTCCTATATTCGTAGTAAGTATTGATGCCTTGGGATTATTTATATGTGGTTTGGGTCAAGGGTTGTTGTTTTTGAAACTAGTAGCTTTAGGTGCAGTTCCATGGCGCCTCTTGTCTTGTGCATGTGTAAGGTTTTGTGGGACTATGTTCGTTTAAAAAATGTTTTATGGGACTATCATATTGTGTTCATTGGTGTATGGGGAATTTTAGTTTCGTAATTACAAGTGCCAAGTTCTATAGCGTTTGGTGATGTGATGAAATACTCGAAAAGAATGATGAAATTGAGCATTAGTAAAGTCGTGCTGCTTTGATTTGACATAGAAATTAATTGACAGGATTGTATATGATCTAACGTTAGTTTATTCTGCACTTTTAAGTGATATAGGGACCAAGGATATCATACACAACAGCTTAAGTAGAATCACCGGTATCTGCCCTTTAATCTTTTACTGCTAAGTATGATGAGGGTTTAGGATATTGTTTTATGAAAGTGTAGTATATTTTGCCTTGAACAATTATATTGAGTTTCCTTGCAAGGGATCTCATGCTATATTTTAGCTTACATTTAGTCTTCTTTTTTTTCGGTTCAGTTTTGCTTTATGTTTGGTTCATTTGTCTACGGACAATGGACTAGTTGCTACTTCGCTTCTATGATTCACCATGGGAAGCAAGTGGAGCGGATACACCGTCTAAGACAAGTAAGGCATCTCGCCCCTCGTGTTCTTGATGTTTGGGCTGTGGCATTATATTTTAAGCGAAAAAAGATTACTTGCTAAAATTTGTCCTTCCTCGTATCAGAGCAGGCCACACCTGCTACCTCGTGTCTTTGCAACACCGGTTGCTCATCCCGATTGGTCCAGCCCGGTGAGAGTGATTCCCCTCCTCCCTCCAACCCAACTAACCCAACCAAACTTTAGGAGGAAATAAATATGTATGTAGCAGTTGCAACTTTCGTTTCCATAATTAGTAAATCTGTAATCCCTAATGTTTTCAAGGCGTTGCTTAATTGACGCTTAGGCGTCACTTAATGTGAATGAACTAGATTGCTTAATGTTTTTTCTATATTCTGCAATTGATCTATTGTGCACCTTATCGATGCCCATTTATGTTGTTATCCTAGAAAGTATGTGAGTGCTTTGCTTCTTTCAATTTATGAACAATGCTACACTTGGAATTGCCACATATCAATGTCTTGTCAAAGATTGACCTAATTGAGAACTATGGAAATTTAGGTATTTTGCCTTTGATCTTCCCGATGTTCCTCATATCAAGTCATTCATGAGCGGAGGAAGAAGGATCCCAACGTCGGCATGTAGACCTCGTGATTACTCGCGAAGTCGGGCTGGGATGTGCCTGTGATTCGTGTGGAAATTTATATAGATGTTAGCTGGGCACTCTATGAGCCTCATTGCTATTGAACCTTGTCTTTGTTGCGTTAGATGAACCTGCATTCTCGTTTGTTGTTGTTGTTGGATGAATCTGTTGGATGAACTGAAGCTAGGGTGGGATGCTTTGTGATTCATGTGAAATTGTGCGAGTTACACCTTCTTTGTTGGGTCTAATTTTGAAATCAAACATGAGCTAGAAATGGTTGGTAGTTTTGAATTTGAAACTTTGAATTCAACATGAAGTACAATTGGCTTGGCGCCATTATTTGAACTTTTCAAAACCAATTCTTTGGTGGAGGGTCAAGGCCGGAGCACGAATTGGTCGGTTGGTCCAAATTTCTAGCACCAACCCAACCAATTCAATATCGCCGAATAAGTCGATAAACGCTTCAATTCTTAGGTTTCAGATTATGCGGTTGGATGAACAACAACGAGAAACAACCTATTCTTTATCAGTGCTTCTAATTATTGCCCTGGAATTAAGCAAGTCCTACATATTTGAATCGAAGCCAATCCATCTAGGCACAGAGAGCTACCGGTAATACTACATTGTATACCATTTTTGAAAGGCAAATTAGAGATATAAAGGCACGCCGAATCGGCGTTCTTCCAGGGTGTCCACGTACGTTCTATTTAGTTGGTGCGTTAGATAGAAATTCCATGACTCAGATGAAGCGCGACCTTCCTACATAAGTGGACGCATTCAATGAAAAGGCAGTGGTGAGTCGACCCATCTCAAATAAAGACAGCCTTCGTGTTTGACCTCTGGTTGAGCTGGCTGAAAAATATCTGCCTCTCCACTAGCTTCTCCCTGGCTTCGCTCTCTACCTCACTGCTCCTCCCTCTCTCTCTCTTCTTTGCGGTGCGGGCATACGGATGGACGGATCCGGCGGAGGCTCTAGTGGGCGGCACAGTGGCCCCGACGTGCGGCCTCACCTAGGGCGGGCCCCATGCGGAGGCGGCGCGGGGTGAGCGCGCAGCAGGCGTGGTGGCGCAGCGTCCCGACATCATGGCCTCAGCAATGGCGGGCTCCCACGTGGAGGCGGCGCGGCAGCGCTAGGTGAGTGCTCTCCCCAGCACGGTGGTGTGGCTACGGGGTAGACCCCAAGGGTGGACGTGAGCTCAGGCGGGTCCCCCTCTTTTCTTTACCTGCACGGCTGCACCATGGGCTGCTCACTGGTGGCCGCTCCAGCGACTCCACAGCTGGATCTGGTGCCTCCATGGGTGATCCGGTGCCTCCATAGCCAGATCCATCCATCTTGGTACGTCTCCTCATCTCGTGAGTGCACGGGCGCTGGCTCTAAGTCAGCCGACCACCAGCAGGGCGGGCTGGCCCAGATCTAGCCGCCCGGCAGCCACTGTAGGTGCTTGGGAAGGCATGCGCGAGTTGGCCCTGTAGGCCACTGCCCGATCGGCCGCTAGCCTCGGCCTCTGGGCACGCGCAAGGTGCGGCTTACGCCAGCAGCCTAGCCCCACCGGAATGCGAAGCGCCAGAGACGCCCGACCTTCCCACTCACTCACCGACCACGCCCACGGGCGTGAGCGACGCGAGAGGGGCACAAGTGCGGGCTCGCCTTACGGGCGCGAAGGCTGCGGCGCCCGCCGCCGGCCCGCCCCACCGCCCATTTTGTCGGCCCGCCACGGGTCGACGAGCCCAGCCGGTCGCCGTAGATGACGCCCACCGCCGGCCAAGTGCCTCACCGCCGTCTTGGAGTACGTCACCACCGTCCTCACACTGAGAGGTTCGTGTGCCGTCCTTCTCGATCTCGATCTGTGTCCGATCTCCACCTTCTTCTTGATCTCGATCTGATTGTTGCGTCTTTTCTGGATCTGATTTGGTTATGTCTTGTGATTACTTACGTGATTTCCATGCCAAAGAATCACTCCAGACGTCGGCAACAACCCCTCCTCTACCAGGTTTGCCAGCCGGACCGGCGGTGGCGATATTCATCCAAACGACCAAACCAATTACATTTTTTTCAGAAAACACCGGCCATTGATGGTTCGGTTTGTTGCATGCCAAATTTACTTGGATTGTCGATCACTGTTGCTCCATACTTATTTATGTATATGTACATGCCATATTTATATGCACAAATATGCTATTATAGCATTTCCTTATTGTTGCTTCATGCTAAAAATCGCTTTGTCTTCACAGTTATATGCCAATGGAGATATGGAGGATCTTGATTCACAATGGAACCTCATGCTGATTATAGTCTCCACTTTTCTTCTTTTAATAATGAGAATATGAGATTAGAGTGTTTCTAGATTTATGGTAGTCCTTCCGCCATTTCTGTTTTGGACTAAAGTTTCTTTTATGCTTGGATGCTAATAGTACCTAATAAAATCACCAATACTTTTGTAATTACGTTTGGTTTGATCTATAGTTTTCTCATGTGTGTGAATATAATTTCACTAGCATCATCCCTTCCATGATGGTGTGCTTATCCTAGGTGTCGCCTCGAAGAATGTATACATCAATCGCCTATTTAATTTGGATCCCTCTCTAGGAGAATCGCAAAAAGGAAATAATTTCTTATCCAACTAGCCAATCATGCTATCAGCTTTTCATTGCCTATTCCATCTATAATTCAAGATACTTGGTTACCTAGCAAGTGAATGAGATATTGCATTGTTCATTTTGATTGCAGCAATATTGTCCATTTATATCCTATGATATTATCTTGACAAAGAGCTTCACTTTGGAAAAGGAAATTTTGTTCATCTATAGAGTCCCACCGTTTCACTAAATTAAGATTCCATGTTAATATATTGTGATGCAAGAACTATTCATTTCGAGAATGCAAAAAGTTCGCCTAATCAACATTGCTTTTTTACAGTCGTGGATGGGACGAGACACGATTAAAATATATTGTGTCCAAATCAATGTGCAATTGAAGCAACCCATGACAAATCAATCTTTCAAGGTTTGGTCTCAAGGTATTTCATATTACATCTTCAGTTTGTTGCTTCATATTTGCTATCCCTATTGTTCATAGAAATATCCGAGCTTACGATATAGCGAGCCATGCATTTTGATAGATATACTTATTGTGGGCTATCATGTCATTTGCAAACATGAATCGTGTCGATCATGTATCCTTGCATAATGATAGATCTTGAACGTGATCTAGCCTAGCCAGATTGATCAAACAGTTGACTGGCTCTGATCATGTCGCTTGTTGGATCTATTGTTGCCTCCGGAATGCATCTAGCACAGGTAGGTTGGCCGGTCATTATTGCTACTATAGCTCTCTTTCAAAAGACATTATTCATATAGTTGTTTATCTTTATCCTCTCATCCTTAGTTGGGCTGGCAAGGAGATGCCTCCGCTTGAACTCTGATTTCTTTGTGCTGATGCATCAATCCTTCACCAGTACAGACTCCAGGTTACTTTGATGCATTTCACAATAGTGCCTTATAGATTGCTACATTCTAGATGGGCATGCCTTGGTAGGGTTCTCCTGCCAAATGATAAAATTGAAGCATCCATATAGGGTTAGTATTTGTTACATGAAACACCCAACTATTTAGGTTCTCCATGCAACTTTGGGATAGCCTACCTCGCTCTAATTTCTCCTTGCCAGCTTTTTTAGATGCCCATGCTATAGTTTCTATATATGCAGGTTTCTAATTTCTCTTATCATCATACATGCACATATACACTTCTGAACCTTCCCTGTTCTAATTTTCTCGATCAATTCTTTAGATATGCTCATTATTTGTTATTTTACAATGTCGGTTCTTTAGATGCCCTTGCCGATCCTCGCAACTTTTTCTTTATATATGTATTCATGATACCCATATATTAGTGTTATGGATAGATTCCTATCAACAATACATACTTTGGATTATGCTCATTCTGTAGGCCTAACAATGGACGCGTTGATCGGTGGTTAATAATCCTGCTTGAAGAGTCGACACGCTTCATGTTCTCACGACCTTGTGATCGATACTCATGTTAAGTCGCCAAATAGTGCAGTTTTTGCATAGAGCATATTATGAATCCTAACATGATTATGAAATAATTGTGAATTAAATTAACTACAACTAATTTCATTTGCGATCAAAGTCACATCCACCTGCAATTTTACAGAGAGGATGGTGTTTATTGATTATATGTTTGTGGTACTTTGGTTATCCTGCTGCAGAAGATTCATGCCATGCGCTTTTGTCAAACTCGTGCTACCTCTTGAGAGAGGCCTAATAAGGTATTTTGGAATGGTAACGATCCCTGATGTTCTAATTAATGTAATCTCGCACCTCCTTCCATCTTGTGCTTTTCAATTTGCTAATCACGGTTATGATACATAATGTTCATACTCCCACCTTTTTGTCGATATAAATCATCTTGTCTACATAATGCACACCATGTATTAAAAGTAACTTTTAACTTTGCAATTACAGGATACTAAATGTTAACTCGACCTCAAATAAAAATTCCTTTTGCTTACTCTCCACAACAAGCGCATCCTAAATTTATATTTGACAATTGTATTTGTATGTGCCCAACCTTCAATAATACTAATGTGTTCCTCAATGCGCCTCCGAGTTCAGATTAGAACTTGCTTCACCGATGATAGGCTTGCTTCTATTTCCTTTAAGTTCTTGATTTGTTTGTAGTTATCCTCTCACCAAGAGATTTGTCAAGTTTGGTTCCTACTGAACGAGTCCACTACCACTAATATGCCGAGATATTTGAATTTAATTTTCGTTGTTTAGTGTTCTACTATTTATTTGCTCATGTGCCTGCTAATTAAAGGATTATTTTTAGCATTTCACAGAGCTCGACCCACTGTGGTAAAAGAAGAGCACTAATTATGAATTGAACAAAGAACTTACACTCTGCAGTTTCTATTAGACCGTTATGCATTCACCTCTATATCTTATCTCCCTTTCCGTTCTTAATTTATCGTTTGTGTTCTTTTCCCTTTGTCCTTTCCAAACTAAACTAATTTTGGCGGATGTGGCAAATATTTGAATAATTTATGATGTTTAGAGGTCCGCTATTTAGTTCCCTGTGTGCCTGGGAACATAATTTATTTTGCTGTAAATTTAAGGTACCCCTATATCATGTTCTAAAAAATGGGCGTTGGACATGCAATCAGCTAATTTGTTTTGATGTAAATTTAACAAGCTGCCATACATATGCACTTCCTGTGGTATTGTATTGTGATTAGCAGGTTTAGAGCTAATATATTTGGATCTGAAATATGGTTTTAAGTGCTATGGAAAACAATGGACAAAGCCCACAGGTGTGAAGACAAATTGGCTCCAATCGAAGATAATATGAGAGAGAGCATCTCAACAAGCGAGAACAGGTCCCAACTGGTACAAGAAAATGGATAACATGAGAGAGTGCAAGGTACCCCAAAGCAGCAAGATGGTGATGCCCTATTCAATCCGTCCCTCAAAATACTTAATTAGTTTTGATAGATATGCATGTCTCATGTGTTTGGTTTGACACTTTTGAATTTTCCATTGCTTTAAAACAATAAAGTGTGCTTAATTGTTCTATTTTTTCATCCCATTTACCAGATCATCCATCCCACCTCGCCTTTGGATCCGTTCATTCCCTCTCCAGATCTCTCATGTATCTTTGGATGTGAGGCTTCCCTTTGTTACTCTTCGTTGTGGCGTGGGTAAGCTCTACTGCTTTGGTAGGTTTTCTTGGTCTATTATAATTTATACATTTTAAACTTTTCTTGTCTCAGTATTCCTTTTTCGTGCTTTATGCTTAGTGTATCGATCTGTGAGCGATTTGTGAGAAAATATACTCGACGATAGCGTTAAGACGCAGCACATTGGAAATATTGCATGTAGAAACAATTTGGACTAATCTTGCAGCAACTGAGTGACCTCTGTATAAGCCTTGTGTTAGTATCTCATTCCATGTTTATGTTTATCATATCTCAAGTCATATTATTTGCAGGTTAGCAGCTTATCTTCTTTTTTTAAGCATTCTATTTCCCCTGTTTAATTTTCTTTCGAACAAATTTTCTCCTGGTAACCTATGCTTGCTAGGGAACTGCTGCTCTCCCTTCCCTCCTCCCCCCTCCTGAATTTCTTGGAAAAGGGAAAGTAGCACAATTTGAGAAGCTATTTATACTTAAAATGAAATAATATAGATCTACAAGCAAATATGTCTTCATCTCATTTTATATATGCCATAGCACATTTTAGTAATATTTCCATGGCTGAGTTCCATCCCCTCTATATAAGTTTGCTTGTGTCAGATAGAGTCGATGCGTTACAGGCTTACAGCGTAGTCCCAAAAGATCTCTACATCTGACAGCTTGCATTACTGAATTGCAGCTTGATTTTTGTTGCTCACTCTTCAAGAATTGCCTTGCTTTGGATTGCCACTTTACATAGTTCCTTATTAGCATTTCCAAATAATTCCTCTGGCTGCCACTTTTGCAGGTCATTTGTGGGCTCTGCATGCTACTCCTTTGACCCTCTGCTGGCTCTGCCTTTTGTCGATCCGGCGTATGTCTGGTGTGTTTTTTCGATTTGGTACGTGGAGTGGGCTGCAGCCTATGGTGATTCATGATTTGGAAATTTGGTGATGGCTGGGGTTGGGAGACGAGATGCCTGTGGTAATTCTGATTTTGATTTCGTGTGTGAGGTAGGATGTGGTGATTTCTGATTTTTACGTTTGGATTTGGTGATGGCAGGTTTTGTACCAAATATTATGGCACTAATGAATGATGAGCGGCAATGCAGGATGTATGCTTCTTAAAGGTTTGCCGACTGCTGGAATCTTGAAGCTCATAGCTCAACCTGAAATGGTACTTAATCTTGTGCAAGGTTATAAAAATTATGACATCCCTGCATCTGGTGAAGGTGCATTGTTCTAAATGAAATAGTATTCTATCTGTTAGTAACTACGTTATTGCTAGAATGTATAACACTATAACTTAGAGGTGTTCTGGGTAGGATGTGTTTTATGTTGACCTCTTTCCTGCTCGATCTTCTACATAGACGATTTTACCATGGGCTCTAGGCCTGCTGTTTTCATGCCAATATTTGCACTTAATATTTACCATAGTTAGCGCGTTGTATATCATCAAGGTTCGACACTTGTTTATGTATTATCACCTAGTTATTTGTTCTTGTAAATGCTTGATGCTCCATAATTTGAGTTTAGTCACTGAGCCCTCACAGTTCTTGGGCTGTGAGTATGTATATCACCTTGATTTTGTTTTTTACATCTCAGTAGCTGCCAGTAACATCATGCTTTGTTGTTCCTCTAGAGATTGTAGTGTTGAACTCTTGATGGCGCTATGTTGCACTTTTGCAGTGTGAGTTTGACCCTGTTTTACCTTTAAAATTGTAACTGCCATGGACTCATGCGGCCTTGCGTAATGTCCCAAACCATTCTATCTAGCTCATTCTTGGAATTCCTGCAATTTGTGGCCTAAACAAGTTCAATTGAGCAGTCTAGTATACCGATTGATACTTGATTTTGTAGCCAAAGAATTTGATAAACATAGTTCTAATACATTTGACCATTTTCAGGCTGAAAACGAAGATGGTGAACCTGAGGATGACGAAGTTGATGCGGATGCAGAAGACAAGGAGAACATCGAAAGCAAAGCAGGATCTTCCCTGCCAAATAAGAGGAAAAGGGATAGCAAGGATGATGCCAATGGAGACAAGTAAAACGGTGAGGGAAATAGTATTTCCTGAACTTCGGAAGCGTTCCTGTGCACTGATTATTATTTGCATGCTTTCTGGTTCTTTTTCCCCAGCACTTGTAATAGACTAGAGCATAGTGTTTTAGGCAATTCCATTTCTGAAGTATCTTCTGGATTCTGGAAGTTGTCTGACTCTGAAACAATGAGTACTCTTGGATGTCCCCAGCATGTATACTCTCTTTGTTCGGTATGACTTCCTGATGCTACTAATCGAGATCCCAGTTCATATTATGATACTTGTGCTTCTGGAGGATGACCTTTTTATGCTTGTATGTAAACTATGTATATGTTTCATTGACTTCCTGGTGCGCTATTTCCTACCTCAAGGTAGTGCACTCCGTCTCAAATTGTTTTGGACTCTTTGGTTGTCACCTGACACCTGACTTCTAGAATCCAAGCGTTCAAAGATGTGGACTGACTGAAGTGACTGTGAAACGCTTCCATTAAAACTTGTTTGTAGGAGGTTGTTTCCATTAGAAATAATTCCACTTGGGCTGGTTCCCAAATGAATATTCGATGCATTTTTGCTTGTGTTAACACTCAAAAGTGTATTCATTTTAGGACGGAGAGAGTACTTAAGTGTTAACACTCAAAATTGTCCATGAATAAAGTTTTATAGTCCGCTAAAAGCACGGTAAAGACCCGCTAAAAAACACACGGTAAAGATGAAGCAATAAATGGTGGTCTCCGGAGAATTTATACGACGAGTGCAATAGACCTGAGCGTTACAAAGTATATAACACAAGATGGCGAGTGCCTCCTAAACTATCTAGAAATTCACTCAAGATGATTTGAAAGCACTTGGACATCTTCACCCTCACGCAGGGTGGAGTCGGCAGTGTGGACACATTTAATGCCTCCCTCCATGCTACCATCACATAAAAAAAAAGTGAGGCGTGAACACATTTAATGCCTCTCCTCCTTACCATATAGATAAAATAATTCACCGACTATGCTAGGAACATTTGTACTCACATGCAGCCATGCATCTAAGAGATGCAACTTGGGTTGCGTGCACGCTGCTCCCAGGTGGTGTCCATGTCTGGCTCCCTAGCCATCTGCAGTTCAACTTCCCGGCCGTGCAGCGTCCCATCATCCCTTAGCACCTCGTGTCCACCTCACCATGGCAAACATCGGAGGCGATCGCTTGCGGACTATGGTCGACGATCTCTTGCCTTCCTTACCTTTGCTTTCGGTGTGCCGATGACACTACCGGCAACACTATCGGCATAAATGAGGAAATAAAGCTTGGAACCTATTTTTAAACTAAAACTTGACAACAAATTCTTTTCAAAAGTTAGGACGTTGCATGTGAAATTATATAAGTAGCCCTATTACTATGGTTATGTATCCAAGATAGATGACACTCTGGCGACTTTCGTGAAGCTTAATCAAGTTCTTTGCGTATACTCTTGACCCCAAGTATAGTCCGATAGTATCGACTAGCTTTGCGAGAGATCGGCGTGCCAAAAAATTCTAAGAATGGTTGCCCTATATGTTGGCAAGCAATGAAAAGGACGTATGGGGCGTGCATTCATGCATATCCTGTTTGTGCATTGTAGTGCCCGTATTGCTGCGAGATCGCCATCCATAGGTGTCACGCGTGTCGTATGGTGCACGCCTAACTCGTTCCTGTTCTGGAGGTAATGCTAAACTATGGCTTTGTGCTTCGCGTCACATGTGGTTCATGCCTGCCTAATATTTGGCTTTAATTTCTAACCCTACCTTGGTGAGTTAGTATTCTATATAGTGCATAACCCTGTATTGGATTCAATAGAAGTGCTGGCTTTGCTACTGCATTACTCTTTCTTTTTCCTTTTAATGAAATGATACGCAGCTCTCATGTGTGTTCGAGAAAGAAATATATGCTCCACCGTATAAATTGGAAGTCGTATAAATTTAAGTGTAAATTTGGAAGGTGTATAAGTTCTGTGTGGTCCTAATTGAACATATAACTTTGTTCTATCCAAATGAGTTCATAATTTAGAACTTCTCACTATCTGACAAAGAGTACGGAAATAAGCATCACACAAAGCACTGAATAATTGGCAGACTCAAGTGGGTTACTAAAACCTTTTGTTTTATATTTGTTTTATTTACTATTTAGCTTGGATAAAAATTATTACAAAAAGGTTAATAATGAGATAAGTGATAGGCATGACTAAGTTTGAGAGCAGGCAATAGGGCATCAAGATAAGTATTTGTCACTTTTACAGGTGGAAGCAACATTCCGGGAATCTCGAGCTATCTTGTGACAAGTTCAAGGAATTGTGTATTGTGTAAATATCAGAGACACAATCACAAAAGAAAATATTAAAATAATTATTCTGAAATAATGATAAAATTGCATAGGATACACATACAGGCTAACAAGTATTATTGGGGTCAACGAGACTAGAAAACTACCTTCTAGATGAAAAGTGGCCTTCGAAGAAGGAAAGCAAGTCACTGTCTGATCTTCTGAGACCGTTTTTTTTCTTGTTCCATTACCATCAAAGTATGGGAGGACACGGTGGTAGCAGGCATATAACCATACAAATGCATTATCGCTGCCATATATATGGTCTAAGTACTACCATGTGAAACGGTTCCACATAGATCTGATACCCCACTACGAGTCAAGAAAAATAATATTGTATATTACAGCCACCATAGTATCCTCGTAAATGTTAAAGTGCAAACCTATCCGAACTTTATTTAGTTATTAATGACAAGGAACTCACATGGATACCCGACAGATCGATACTATGCAGCCACGTAAAAACTTAACCACAATGACAATTGCAAGGACATCGCATCACAATATATTTGGTATAGGAATTGCGCCCGCTATTTATTTGGTGAATGTAATAAATAACTTAATCACGCCAGTAGTCAAGTTGTGAACAGGCCCTATGCCCTTGAAATTTGAATAAATCTGCGAAACTTGAATATTTATTCAACTCTTCTTATTTCAACAACTATCTCCCGGGGCCTCTCGTAGGGTAGCGGGCGTATTACAGGATATACAATATGATTGATGCCACCATAGTAGGAATTAGGATAGCAAAGATGGTCATGGTGAGCTCATCTTCATCTAAGCACATCTTGAGAGTGTCGCCTTCTTGCTTCCGACAATGTACTCCGGCTCACCTTGATGTTTTCTTCGATAGCCTCCAACTTTTGCAACACTTATCTCGATCTTTTTCCTAAAATGTTAAAATAGGTTGGCATTTGAATAGGGGGGCTTATCTTTGGTGATTAGTGTTGAGTGTAGAGTGTCTTGTTGTGAAAGGGGATATAGACGATTGGCAGCGGGTTTAGAGGGTGGGTGCAGCGCCATTATCGTAACCTTGACAGCAACGATAATGGGCCAGGGAATCGAGTTTGTGGGGACAACGGCCAGCGCAGATCAGACCAATGGAGGTGACATCACGAGCGGTGTTGTGGGGCGGTGGTGCGACGTCACGGTGGGTGGCGGTGCAGAGAGAGCGATTAGGCGTGTGTTGAGAGGACAGCACCCGAAATGCGGAGAAAAGGAGCCTGGTGAGTGGCCCTCAAGCGGTCTGCGCGGCTTTAATTTGCATCTCGGATCTGGCACATGCGCTTTCTTTGGTGCATGGGTGTATGAGTAAATGTCATTAACTCGCGCACCCAAGCAACTTGAGGGAAGTGGAGGCGTGGAAGGAAAACACTTGGCGGGTCACGAGGTGGGAGAGACGTCGACCATGGTGTAGCGCTCTCCTATGCGAGCTTGAGTGGAGAGAGGAAAAAAAAAAGAAGGGGAGAGGGTTAAAGCAGACGAGGAGGCGCATGGAAAGCCAGCCGTGCCCCAAAGAATAAAAGGAGGGTCCGGACGGGGCAAGGGCGAGAGTCGAGAGCTGACGAGGTGTGGGAAAAGGAGAGAAAGCGAATCGTATGCGAATGAACAAGGCGAGGTGCGGCATAGCTAAACGAGGCTGAACGCATAAGTGGCTCTGTATCGGCAGTGTGGTCCGCAGTGCCGATCACGCGTGGCAAGGAAGTCAAACCAGACCTTTGGGATTGGGACATGGCGTCAATTTAAGTGTTTCAATCACTCCAGACTACTCGAATAATAACTTTTCCGCACTTCGCCGAGTCCCTCGTGCACTGTATGTTTCTCCTTTTCTCAGCCTCGATCCGCTCTTGATCCTCGCCCTCGTCCCGTGCATCTGACCCCCCTCCCTTCTTTCTTCTTTTGGGGACACGGCCGCCCTTACGCCTCCCTCGTCAGCCGAACCTCTCTCCTCCTTTATTCTCCCCTCCGTCATTTCTGCGGGGAGGCGCCATAGCTTACTTTTATCCCCCAGTGTGAACCGGTAGTGTATCCCAATCATGATGTCTCCCACTTCTTATTGCCATGCATACCATCTTTTGTTCGCCACTATAAGATGCCCTTGGTCCCGTGCTCTTCTTCTTCATCCCACCCTCTCTAATCCGTAGAGCTACGAGATCCGTCGTCATTGTGGAACTAGGTTCGTCTAATAGAGGCGATGGTGTAATCCGACAAGAAGGGATATGGTTTTCGAACAAGTTCAAGTCTATCCTTGGTTAGTTTGGTCTTAGGGTTCACGATGTTTGACTTCTCAGTCTCCTGTTTCTGGATCTGTGGGTCATACGCCATGTTTTGGATAATCATTATCTTGTTGTTTCTTCATTGTCCTCGTCTATCCCGACTTACGGAGTAAGCCTTGGCTGTACTAGGTTACTCTTAACCATGTGACTTGAAATCCCGGAGTAATTTAGTGTTCGATGTCAGGTAATCTTCGTGTAATTTCATATTTACGAAATGTGTTGTAGTTTACGCTTGGGAGCGAATCCTAATTCACTCTTTTGTAAAACTCTCGCGTTAGGAGCGTATCTTGTGTTGTAGTTTTTGCTCTTTCCACCTATAATGTAATCCTAACTAATGTTGTGCTTTGAATCTAAGTGTGTTTAGTTGCTTGAGCTCAACTCCATCAAATACTTCTTTCCACTAACATGTCATTGATTTGCGGGACCTAGAATAGACACCATGTAATGACAACCAACCCTCTATATTCGTTTACAACATTGTAATGAAAAAACCATGTTACCTTTCCTTCTCATATTTTTCATTTAATGTACCAAATAGACCAACCTTTCGTATCAACGCTGTGATGAGAACATATATTAGACATATGAGTCCATATTTCTTAAAATTTTCCTATACCAAGCATATCACCCTTGGCAGAATGCGCGAGCAGGCAGTGGCTAGTACAGTATGAACACACAACACAAACCCGCGTGCAGTCACAGTCAGTGTATGCATCTTCCTCCTCGAACGTCCATCCGATCTTCCCCATTTGGCGCTCCGGCAGGCGGCGCGCCATGTAACGCTTCCAGTCCGCGATCACCCCTCCTGAGGTCGAACAGCTTGTTCTCCAGCCCGACGCAGCAGGTCATGTGCACGGTGGCGATGCGGTTGAGGTCCCTGCCCAGCTGGCAGAAGCCGCTGACGGTGGCGGCGTCGATGAACCGGATCCGGACGCCCAGCCTGCCCGCGAGCTCCCGCTTGATCTCGTTGAACACGAACTGGTCGTGGTTCTCCGGGAACCGCCGCCGCGCCGCGTGCCAGTACGCCATGGCGCGGATGGTCCGGGCCGTCGACTTAACGTAGATGAAGCCCGTGTTGGGGAAGTTGCCCAGGTCGTCCAGGTTGCCGAAGTAGAAGTCGCTCGACGTCGTGATGTCCGCCGCCATCGTGATGTGCACCAGCGGGTTCCGGAACCACGCCACGTCCACGTCCTGCGTGAACGGAACGCCTCGTGAACATCGATTAGATATTGATGATTGATGCATTCATCGGTGAACGGGGACGGAAATTAAAAATACTGCGTGCGTTGTGTACGGGGTACGTGCCGTGAAGAGCAGGTTGTAGCCGAGCTCGAGGATGCGCTGCTGCAGCTTGGCTTGCTCCACACGAGTCGAGGTAGTCCTGGTCATGTAGCTCTTGGCGCCGGAGAGGTCGAGCCCCGCCTTCTCCGGCCGGAGGAGGTGGCAGTGCGGGTGCACGGCCTGGCACCGCCGGAACGCGCCGTCATCCATGGCCACCACCACGATGTGCTTCAAGAAGTGCGACACGTTCTCGCCCACGCGGAAGCTCTCCAGGAACAGAGTCAGCAGCGACCCCGGCGCCGCCCACGCCTCGTTCACCGACGTCGCAGTCACCGTCCGGTCCTCCATCGCCGCTCGCCGCAGCATCCGCGCAAACTCATCCGCATCGTCATCGGAATCAGACGCGCCCGCCTGAAAGAGAAACCACGACGACATTAGTTGACCATCGATGACCGGCCGAGCATGTGTACGCTCTGCTCGGGCCCAAGAACAAGGAAGCAGCGCATTACCTCATTCGCCGGAGCTCTTACTCCGCCGGTGTGTTGCTCTGCAGCGACGACGACCGTGCCGTTCGCTCGTGGAGTACTGCAGCGCACGCTACCTGGAGCCAGGGACCTCCCCACTTCTGAGGACCGGTCTCCAGCGCGGGCCATGCGGGCCTCGCCGTCGCCGTCAGGAGGAAGAGGAGCAGCACGGTGGCCGAAGCCGCCCCGAGGAGGAAGACGACCAGCGGAGACAGAGACAGGCTGTTCTTGGAGGTGGCCATTCCTGCTGAGGGCGAAATAATGCTACTACTAGTAATAGGTAGCTAGTCCCGAGTCCCCAACTCGCATATATCTGCAATCATGCCGATCTGTTCCGAAATTGACTTCTCTTGGAGATTGATAGTCTGATGATGGATGTGCCAGTTTGTGCTGCCCAACTCTCGTGTTTCATGCAATATTTTTTCTTCCGTTATTCTACCTGTCTGGTATCACTTACCAAACGCAGGTAGGATTATATTTTAGGACGTAAGAATTTCACTTAAATCATATAGTAATTTAACACTAATCAGTTTAATTTTATAGGGAAAAAATGCAGAAACACACACAAAAAACTCGTGTTCTAAACAGAGTCTTCCCTAGGCGATAACAGATTCTGCCCCTCTAGAGCACATGTTCGTGTGTTTCACCGTTAGATTTGCTTTGACCTTTTAAGTATATAAAACAAGAAACACTTTGAGCACACAGTGTATGCAGATGTAAACGGTCAAAAATTGTGAGAGCATCAGTCACCCCACCCCTAGCCGGAGCCGTTAATCAAGTGAATGTCTCGAGCATTGGGCACATAAACAAGGGACAAGGCACAGTACAGATTACAATAATAATGTTTAATAATTGGTTTTCTCTTTTTAAGTATGCAGAGGAGATAGACCTGTGACCTATCGATCGAATCACAAGCGATCAGTTTCATACGCCCTGGTCGCTGTTTATAAAGGCCATCTTTTCAGGTAACCCAAAATAATATTTTTACTCTGCACAACAATCAGTCGAAAATACTCTTTCGGTGTGAACTTTGCATCAACCAAGTGAACAGAACGAATAATACATGAGAGCTCCATCATTACCATATGGTGCCCTTTTTCTATTCTATATATAGCTGCGATGAAACTTCTGCAACTGAGACTATTATAATACGGGTCTCAAATATTCAGACTTCAAATGAAGGGTTGTTAGAGATTTATCTATGCCACGAATTCATACGGAAGAACAGAAAAATAGAGATCTGTCAGCATCAAGAGAGATGCTTGACGATTTTAACGTCCAACTCACTGAATTGCAGCGCGATGCACGTGCCAAAGTGCCATAGGTCAGGCAAGATGGTCACTCCGAACAAGAAACCTCACCAGAAATGAAGGTCATCCATCCGTTGTTCCGGAGAGGAAAGAAACTGACGAGAACAGGGCTTGAGCTTGACAATGACAAGTGTTCCCCCAATCCGGCTCATTCTTCGCTTATTCTCTTCCATTGAAACCAAGACAGGTTTCTGACAGACCCCAAAGTCGGCTTTGCACTGAAAAACTCCAATGTTTTTCCCCTCTGGCAACAATGGGGTGATCAAACAGCACAGCAGTTTGCAGTTTGGGGAAGGACAATGGACAACATGCTCACCCATTTCTGACCTCTTCATAAATTGTAAGCCTGCTTCAGTCATCAACTAAACATATATGTACTAGTATTTGGAATTTTTGTAGATGATGGAGGTAACCTCCAACCTTTATTTGAACTAAGCCACAAAGTAGGGATACACACGCCCCATTTTGTCTATCTAACTGTAAGATTGATGAGCGGAGTCGTGTAAGAACATTTCATGGATCCTGCAAAATTGGGCGAGAAACTGTTTTAATTTTTCGAAGGAATAGGAAATCCAAATAGGCCAGCTTGCCGGCCTTGACCCATAACTTTCCATAGGCCCATGAGTGGTTTTAGGTTGATCCCAATGGATCCCAAGGTGGTCATAGTCAAAATGTAGCCTTTTGTGGTAATTACCGGGCGGAAGCGGTCTCTCTTGTATTTTAAAACTTCTACCTTCTTAATACAATGATACACAATTCTTTGCGTATTGAGAAACTCCTCATCTTTCATTGAAAGTTGAAACCCCCTGCTCGCTGCTGTAGAAATCTGGTAAGAAACTGTTCAATTCGTGAGAGGCTTCCATGGAAAGGACGACCACCAGAAGAGTTTCACACAAATTTCAGCACAGAAACATCTCGATCCTCACAGGGACAACGAAATTTCCATGTATTCCATCTGGATAGTCCAAGTTTTTGCATATACTGAAGTATACTGAAGTTGAATTGTCGCTCTCTCTGAATCTCTGATGCGCGTGGGCCTGCCTGCCATGCACCTCGCTCCCCTTCGTCTTCTCGGCGTCGTCCAATCCGTGGCGATATTGTTGAGGTCATGCACCTTGTTTCTCCAGAGCCCATGCAGCAGTCGGCTGATTCTGGAAATCACAGAAGCAGCTCGATCCTGGCCCTGAGCCATGCTTGATCTTGCTCAACACCATTTGCTAGTTGTCTGGCTCGTTGGCTTCATATAGTAGAGAGTTGCGAGTTGATCTCGTAGTCTGGGAGATCGGAGGCTTCAAGCATCTTGGATGGAGCTGTCCAAAAAAGCAGCTCATGTCTAAGTGCTCTTTTCTCTCTTTTCTTTTTTGGGTCCTCTAGAACTTTGTATAGGGTGTAGCTTGTTTTGTATAAGTTGCTCTTAACTGTTTTGCTATCTTTCTTTCGTTTAAACGCGTGAAGTTAGTGGGACAGTGTGGTGGAGAGTTTGGTAACTTAGACATTACTAATAAGCTTTCAATAGAAGCTGGGCCAATGGTCTAAAAAACGCAGCTCATGTTAAGCGTGAGACAAAGATCTGGGAGATGTGCCGGAATGGGTTGCGGCTCATGTTAAGCGTGAACAAGATCCAGGAGATGTGCCAGAATGGTTGCGAAGCCACAAGTTCTCACTCGTGGAGCTAGATTTGTACCACGGGCCTTTAAAATTCCGGGTCCACAGCAGGAGCAGCGTGGAAAATCCTAGACCCAACCCGTTGAAGCTGTTCCAGCTCTTGCCCTTGGCTCTAA